>JANIEX010000014.1:0-99926 GCA_027627405.1 Leucocoprinus birnbaumii | reverse complement strand
CAACGAAGCCTCTCTCATCAATGACATCGACCTCGCCATAAGGATTGAGAGGAGCTCCAGGGTACCCTGCACCACCACCAAGAGGCGCTGCACCGTTGGCCGACTTGACCAAAACACCGCTCTTCAAATTCTTCTTGATTTTCTTAGAAGAACCTGCATCGCGGTCTTCGAGCACCCGAAGAGCCGGGACAGCCATACGAAGTGACTGTATCCTGGCATTCAGGTTTGTACGATAGCGACGCTCAATTGTCGTATGACTTGTCTTTGGACGGGCGGCATTGATAGCCTGAGCAGCCGAGGAGGCTGTGCTCGCAGGAACGGAGGTAGAAGGGTCGTTCGAGACAGCGGAAGAAGGGGGAGGTGTTGATGGAGGGGGTGTAGATGCCGCTGAAGAAGTTGCTGATGGGGTACTCGATTTGGGAGATGATGTAGCGGGACGCTGGAGGCGGGGAATCGGGAGTTTAGTTTGTAAAGCGCTAGCTGCTATAAATTCTTATCAGCACGTGCGCCAGCCAAATGGGACAAGCACAGAGCTTACTTGGGAACAATTGGCCAGTCTGGAATGGAGTGCCATTGCCGTTCATGGGTACTGCAAGCATAACGCCTGCCGACTGGCGTACACGTTGTGCGAGTTCGGCGGCTGGATTGGCTGAGAAGTCTGAAGCAGCAACGATGGCAGGAGAGGATGTAGTGGGTTGCGAAGATTGTGCCGCATCAGTCGCTGTCACGGCAGTTTGCTCGATAAAGGATGCTTGATCGAGCGACGTCTCCGAGTTGGTGAATGATGCTGCTGAGGAGTGGTGTGTAGAGTCGCTGGTATATCCTCCGCCAGGACTGAGGTATCCTGGGCTTGGAATGCTCTCCGGTAGTGGAGAAAACGATGGTCCAGAGGACGAGGATGAAGACGTCACACTTAGACGTCGGGGTTTGGTATTGGGTGTTTCCAAGCCGGAGTTCGATGTGGTATCCATGAGGGTATCGCCACCATTGAAAGTGAAGGGGAACTGGGCGGCAAGAATGTCTGCTGGTGAAGCAGACTCATCAAACTCGTAGCTGGAGTCACACCAACGTGCTGGAGGGTAAGCAGCTCGGTTAATCGCACCGAGTGGAATTCTTAGCTAACGGGTCATCTCTTCAGCCGCCCTACGGTGATATAGACGACCGCATTCGTGCTATCGCAAACGGCCTTGGTCTAAGGAGTATCCTATGGAAGTATGACTCTAATGATTGGAGGTTCGGTAGCGGAGCGTCGAAAGCGCAGATCGATGCCAATTATCAAGATTTTATCAATAAAGCTAATAACGGAAGTTTCACTTCGGTGAGTGGTGACCGCGTTCCTGATATATACGAAATCCTCATTGAAATGATGTTCACGTGTGATTCTATTCAGGTCGGCGCTATTATCTTGACCCATGAGCTCAATAACTTCACGATGTCGGAAGCGGTGCAGTTCTACGGTCAGCTGCAGACCGCGTTTAAGGTGACTGAATTGAACATTTATCTATCTCATTCGCATACTAATTTTACGGGCACACAGCACATCGTCCCCGTGGGTGTCGCCTATAACCAGACTCAACCATACGTTGAAACGAACTATACGTTGCCAACATTCGAAGAATGTAAGCGGCTTCATTTTATCTATGATTACGAGCTAAACCTTCGACCTTTTTAGATATCAGCGGAACAACGGCGATCGCCCCAGGTGAAAATGGCAAATTAGCCCAGCCCGCAGATAACGCTACGACGAGTTCACCTGCTAGTTCTGCCTCTCCTACGCCTACCGGGACCAACGCTGCTATTCCACTGCTCTCATGGTCTCTCGATAGACTTTTCTTGGTTGCTCTTGCTTTGACATTCTTTTGCTAGAACTTTATCATAGACTTGGACTGAACTTTTTCATTCGACATGGACATATTTGATGATTATCATGGACTCATCGTAATGATGGAAGAACCCTTATCTACAACTACAACTAAAGTACAATGACGCTCTTTATTTCGCCCGTTCCCTCTTATACCCCTTATTCATAGGTAATACTTATTGTCCTTTGTCTTACATTAGAAGAGATTGTTTGCCGTGCTTCAGCGGATTGTTGGAATTTGGGGCGAGCTTGGCATGGGCGGTGATTTATGTGCGGCGCCGTTCCTTGGTTCTTCATCAGCAACGTGGGGGGCATAAAACTTTGTTTGACTGAGACATTGATACGAGCGATATCAACGCAGCTTAGAAGCACCGACAATGATCTCTTTAGTCGCCAAACTATGAAGACGTTCTTGTGGAGGAAAACCGATTCCTCCATTATTGACCTCAACAGAGGCGATCAGCCACCGGTAATTCAGTTGACCACAGGCACCTCTTTGACGATGAAATCCCTCATTCTGTAGTAATTGAAACTCGACAAAGAACTGGAGTTGATATAAATATCTTATCACAATCATCTGAGTGTCACGGTCAAAGAAAGTCAAATGACTTTGTTTTGCTACTTTGAGTTCTCGGCGGCGGTTTGTCTGATGTTATTCACAACTTATTCAGCGGCAAATTTAATTTTCATGTGACCAAGGCTTATGAGGCTTCTGTAGCAATAACAGTCAGGTTATCCAAATCTTGTGTGCAATTTCTGAAACGTATGTAGATCTTCTCGTTAGTGTGAGTGTGTATGACGTGATTTCGGCGATCATGGTCCGTCACGGTCCGAAGTCGATTCTCTTTGATCCGAATACTGCTGGCAATTAGCTCCTCGTCCTTATCGCCGACCATGTTGTCGAACTCGCCTGAATTGCTGGATCCAAACGCCCACCATA
Organism: Leucocoprinus birnbaumii; assembly: GCA_027627405.1. Taxonomy (NCBI): domain Eukaryota; kingdom Fungi; phylum Basidiomycota; class Agaricomycetes; order Agaricales; family Agaricaceae; genus Leucocoprinus; species Leucocoprinus birnbaumii. Next base: position 97,125 of record JANIEX010000014.1, on the reverse strand, counting down.
TTCTGGTGCAATTCCCTCCAGAGCTTATTGTTCAGATCTACCGCATCAATGTCTATCGCGGCTACGACCCTTCCTCCTGTTGCTTGCAGGAATTTCCCAGGGAGGGGATACCCAGTCCATTGCGGGACACTATCAATGCCTCGCAGGTCTGCCACCGCCTCAGAGAGATCGCGCTATCATCTCCACAATTGTGGTCCCGCTTTATTGACGTCTATCATCCTCGTGTGGCATGGGTAGAGCTGTTGCTTCAGCGTTCGCAGCCCCTCGGTATCGACCTTTTGCAGTCTGGTCACTGCCAGGCGGGCAAAATTTCCCTTCCAATTGACGTCATACGTCAAATATCATACCAAGTTCACAAAAGGGTAATCAGCTATCGTATGAGACCCAACTCTCGTTTCTGGTCCTCCTTTGGTGTGTGGCCCGAGACGACCAACTCTTGGCTAATGTTGGAGCATTTGTGCCTGCTGAATGCCCATGTCTACAATTGGGATCAAGGAGGAGGATCAGAATCACGTATGCTACCCGAGAACTTTCCTGGTAGAGCGACACCTGTTCTTCGGAGACTTCACCTGCAGTATTGCTGGATGCCTGACCGGTGGAGGTACCTCAAGGTTTTGAGCGATACGCTGACGTGCCTCGTAATCGAATTCCCTCCAAAAGTTGCTCACTTAACTCTCAACGGTTGGATGGAGATATTTAATGACCTCCCTCACCTTGACGCCCTGACTCTCGCATGTGCGCTTCAGAATCCCCTGGAGTATGAAGAGCCATCCAAAGCCTTCACGCTTGATATAAAAAGCTTCACTTTGAAAGATCGCCCTAAGGAATGTGTCCACTTTTTCAACCACGTATCGTTGACCCCGACATGTCACTTCTTCTCCTTGCAATGCTGTACTAACAGCACATTCATCCTCGACGACTCCCTGCGAGCGCTCATGGCCCATGCGAAACGCTTCTACCACGAACTAGCCATGCTACAACTCTTTTCAAAGACTGTGGTACGGATTTTGTATGCTGAGATAGGTATCTGGGGCCTTCCTCAGTCCCCCAGCGATACCGTCCCCTTTCCGCTGTTGGATGAAGACGACCAGCTGTCAGACCTTGCTATCAGCAAGTTCCGTTGTTCCTTCCACCATGGTTATAATACCGACATCTGTCAGCCATTCCCTTGGGCATCTTCCGAAGTTGACCCAATTAAATGCATGCTTCTTGAGATTTTCTCAGAGGCGGTTTACGCAGTGGAACACGTCTTTTTGGGACTTAGTCTCTACATGGAGACCGATAAAGACGCTTTATTTGAGATTCTAACTAGGGGTAACAAGATCTCGACTCTCAGCTACATATCACCGGAGCTATGGAAGAGCTTATACCGAGCTCTGGCTCTTGGTGGCTCACAGGACAATTCCACGTTACCTCTACTTTGTAAAATCTCCTTGGACGAGACACATCACCTGACGAACGAAGACGGAGATGGCTCTACCGTTCTGGAAGAGCTAGTTCGCCTTTGCGAGCATCGAGCGCGAATTGATCTCCCCATTCATAGAGTCGAGCTTTGTCGTAGGAGTGTCCGGCGAGAACTTCCGCGGAAGGACGTTCTGAAAGACATTGTTACTGCTCTTGCACCTCTAGGGGTTGAGGTTACGGTCGAGGAGGATGATCGCCACGGGGAAGGTCGCTTTGGTTTTGAATCTGAAGACACATCGAGCGATGAGGATGAAGAGGAACCAGACGAGGGTGGCATTGGCGTCGAGGGATAGACCACGCAGGGGGGCGATTGAGGAGACATACTGTGGTCAGGGTATCGTAACTATTAGGTAAATTGTACAGGGAATCTCCTTAAACACAAAACGGTGCGATGTATTGATGGTCAGCCTCGACAATTGGGTTTGTCCTTGTAAGGGATAGAGATGGTGGATTTCTAGAGTGTTTTTCTGAGGATGGTTCTTCACTATGTAGCTTTCTCAATAGAAGGACGCTGTAAGCCCTGGGCGCCTGATTTGTATTGACGCTGCCCAATGATAATATTGCACGTGAGTATAATCAAACACGAATGCTCTCAGGCTGAACCTGGATCTACTCCGCCATCATGCTCCCTCGATTTAGGTTTTATCTGAAGAGAAAGCTCTCTCGAAATGATACACGCCAGGAATCTGGCTTGGACAGATCAAGTAAAAGTTCGTATTCAGGAACTGCGAACCTTTAGAGTTGCTCTGACTGGCTATCAACTTATCGTAGAGATGCCGGGTACTGATCTTCGCACTTTGCGTGAATCATCCGGTGAATACGATTATCGCAGCTCTGGATGATAGCATTGACTGAAGACTCCCAAGTATCCCTAGAGCTGAATGATGCTCCAAGGCCGTTGATCGGCGAAGTGATCTCGACCGTTCAGTCCCAGGTTTCCTCGATGTCTCCAGAAAAGCATCCCGAGAACAAATCTACCAGTGAACAGGGTGCCTCATCTTCTGGAGCACATGACTTTGTTATGATGAATCCGGTCATGTATCACGACTCTCGGCACTATAATCACGCTCAAAACTACAACTTCATCATGGCTGGACAACCCGGTGCGTCCTATTAACACTTACTGCAACTATACCATTTCTGATAAGCATGATGCTTAGTGCTTGAACGACTAATGAGCGCAGGTACTCCGGAAGCGGGACTTGATGCTGCAGCACGATATCCTCTTCCTCGCTGCTATCCTGGGACCCGGAAGACTATCCAAGAAAAACTCCTCATGTGGCTCAACGATGCGTCTCAGGAACGGCGTGCCGTCTGGCTCTTTGGATCCGCAGGAGTTGGAAAAAGCGCTGTAGCGCAAACGTTCGCGGAGGCGGCTAAGGCTATAGGTCTCCTTGCAGCCGCCTACTTCTTCTCGAGCACTCATGGAGAGAAGTCTTCCAGTCCCCTACGTCTCATTCCAACACTCGCTTATCAACTGTCAACTCATGATACCCAGTATAAGAACATCATTACCCAAAAGCTCGCCAGCGACCCCTCTATCTTAGATGCTACGCTTGAAGCGCAATTTCGAGGCCTCATTGTCGATCCCTTTCTGCAACTGTCTTCGTACGGAGTCCAAGTATTCGAGGACAAACGACATGTCATCATAATCGATGGTCTCGATGAATGTAACGACGACGTTTCACAGTGTGAACTGGTCGAGCTGATTATGGAGGCCGCGCAGAAAGACCAGCTACCCCTGATTTGGCTTATCTGCAGCCGTTCCGAGCGACATCTAAAATCCACTTTTTCCCAGCTAGAATACGTCAGTATCTGTACTCGGGAAGAGCTACAGATTGACAGTGAAGCACGCAGTGATGTAGAGCTGTTTCTCCGTGCCCGCTTCACAGAGATTCGCACCAAGTTCCCCAACATGGTCAAGGCAGACGCAAGGAACGTCTGGCCTACAGAACGCGATTTCCGGGTAATATCTCGGGCCGCGGATGGCCATTTTGTTGTTGCTTCAGTTGCAGAGAAGTATGTCGGTGATCGAGTTGTGAGAAACCCAGAAGCCCAGCTCGGTTCGTTGGTGAATATACTCAGAGGGTTGAGCAATGCTGGGGTCAATAATCCCTTGGAGGCGCTAGATGCATTTTACACTCGAATTCTTGGAAAAGTCCCGGAGCGTGCCTGGCCGGTGGTGGGGTCAGTTCTTGCGCTCTCTGCCTACCACCTTGACTTGGCCTTTGTTGAAGAGCTTGCGTCTCGGCTCAATACGACAGAGCAGCTGTGGATATTCCTCGGAATAACTCAATACGACTTCTATAGCGCGATGGAGACACTTCACTCTGTCCTTGACGTTCCCTCTCCAGAGGACGCACGCAACAAGCCTCTCACATTTTATCACAAATCTTTCCCTGACTATTTGATGAACGAACGTCGATCTGGCAAATTCTCTGTCTATCGGGAACAAGTTTACCTGTGTTACTTGGCTTGTGTTTTCAATCGACTCAATATTACTCTGCAAGCTGGAAGGTCTAAGCGTGAGTCAGCTATCTGGATTCCTCTGGGTACCCGTAGGCTGACGTTATATCAGGTCGGAATGCCGACAAGGCTTCAATACCGTATTACAGGAAACTTCGTAATGATCTCAGGTTTTTCTACCGTTTTCGGCTGAAGCCAGTCAGCTGCAGCACTCGAGGGTCCACGCTTCTTCATGTGTTGCAGGGCTTCAGTTTTGACTTGATGTCGTTTGATGAATTTGACTCGGGCTTCAACGTTCTTCCCATGTTCGCTATCAGTCTGGTGTGTCACGCTGCACGATTTACGGAAGCACATAATAATCTGGAAACAGATTCGGGATCCCAGGCTGGATCCACACTTTTTCCGTACCGACATCAAACTCGAAATAATCGACTCTAGACTACTGAATCACCTCTCGCTTCTTACTGACGGCAAGAGCGTTGAACCTCTCAACCTTACAGCCAGTGATCCCTTTGTACGTCGTAATTCTCTCTCGCTCACTTCGACTACTTACCCTGCCTAGGAGAACACGAAGAAGAAGTCAGTCTCTTTTGTCATTATGGGTATTGGCTCGAAATCGGGCCTTGCCTGCATTGGCAGAGGCTTTGGCGGGTGGAAGTGGGAAGTGATCTGGTTGAATGCGGTTTATCCTCCAACTTACGAGCAACAATATCGCTACCAAGAATGGGAAGAGGAAGTCACAGGAAACGCTATCAAAGACAGCTGGGGGTTTCTGGAGAATAGAGAAGAGCCAAGCGAATCTGATGGATACTTTGAGAGTATAAATGAGAGAAGCAGGCTGGAAAAAGGGTTCGCGGAAGAATCTCAGCAGAGAGTGGATCGGAGTAAGCTGGGGGATGACGTGGTTGAGACCGAAGGGGACGTCGCATTTTCTGCAGAGTTCGAGGAAGAGCTAAGGAAGCAGATTTTTGGTTCCGCTGCGCCCTTGACGAGTGCATAGTAGAGCCTCGTAGGGTATCAGGATCATTGAGAATGTAAAGCGACAATAAATCTATCAGAGTCAAAGCGACTCTCTTAGTCTCTCTAGGGTCGACTAGGGTACTTGAGTCACTGAATCACTGAATTGAACAACAGAAAGGTGACATAATGGATAAGAGCTTTGAGATTGGCCTGATGCCTCAGAATTAAGCCAGGTCTTACCAGATACACAGGGGATATGTAGCCTGGCAGACTAGAAACTCAGAACGTTTGGACGGATGCCCCAACGGGTTCCTCAACACTATTCCAAGATCTCGTAGCAAGTACACGAGAGGTATCTACACACACACAAATTCCGAAAATCCACCCGCCTTCTCAATCTCAATCAAAGACCACTCGCCTTAGTGCATATCTCCGAGTATACTTCCCCCCCTTGAGAATTGCCACCACCACAGCTGCGTAAAGCGTGTGGACAGATACCCCGCTCCCACCTCCGCCTCACATTATTAAACTCATCTTCCCCCCCACCTCCCCTTCCCCACTCAACCCAAGAAACTCACGTCTCGAAACAAGTCACACCAACCACAGCAGGNCTATACACCATCCCAGACGGCANACTCGCTATACTCCGTCGATGNTCAGCCAGTCTCTGTTTTTGTTTNGCTATTTGGTGCTCGAGCTCGAGTTCGNTANGCGGCTGGTNGAGNNNNGTTTGTGGGTGTTCTACAGGTANTGCGGGAGGGTGTGTGAATTCAGTTTGCACGNTTTTGCGCGAGGTTGAGGTTGGTGGGTGTGTGGGAGGGTGAGCGCGCTTGGGAGGCTGAGCAGTGTGAGTGTGTGCGGTGTGTAGTTGATTGGTGGGAGGAGAAATGCGACGCGTACGAGGTGAAGGAGAAGGTAAAGCCGTATACCTATCCCCCTCTCCTCCCCCGACGACGAACTCGGTAACGGCAGTCGAACCAGAGCCTCTCGAAAGCGATTTAACCATCTTGCCTAACCACCCTTCCTCCCTCTTCTTTCCCTTTGCGTTTGCGTTTGCGTTTGCGCTCTTCTTCCTACTCTGCCTCGTAGAATCGTATGCGAATTCATTCTCAGAAACGAGCTCGAAGCCNTCTTCTTCCTTCCCCTCATCCTCCTCTTCCTCCTTCTCGTCATCGTCATCGTCATTCTCATCACCGTCATGGAAGACAATGCCGGTCCCAGCGCGCGAATACACGCCTTGGCCCCTTCCTCTCCTCTTGCTACTCCTCCGGCTCGCAATGCGAGTCAACTTCCTCCTAGGAACCGTCTTCTCCCTCTCGTTCTTGTCAAGTTGTGCTTGCAGTTTGACGAGGTGCAAGAGTCGGGATTGTCGAGTCAACGTATCCGTCGCGTTTTCGGGAAAGTGGTTTTCACTTCCTGCTTCGGAGGGAGAGGAGGGGGTTGGAGACGACGGTGAAGAGGAGGAGGAAGTGGAGGGTATGTGGCAGGATGAAGCAGTGGGAGAGGAGGTAGGATTACGGTTGTATGTCGTTGGTTTGATGATTGTTGTGCTGGAGGTAGTCCTGTTCGAGCGGAAGGAGAACCATTTTCTCAAATCACCACCACGTCCTTTCGTCTCTTCTCCTTCCCCTCCTCCTTCCCCTTCCTCTTCCACATCTCCACCCTCGACCTGGCCTTCACACTCACTCCGACGCTCACGTACACCATCCACCCCCCTCTCAACGCGAGGCCAGCGAAACCTATCCTTAAACAACTCGCCTTCAACCAACCGACAGTCTACACGCACACCGTCCCTTTGTATGTTCGCACTTCTCCCTCTCCTCCTCCCTCTCCTTCCTCGTATACGCCAACTCGTCTTCATCCTCAGAAGAAAAGTCTTCATATCTAAACGCTTTAAACTCCCCTCCCCCTCCCGCGAGAGAAAGCGCGGGATAAGAGGGGGAAGAACGATATTTCGGGCGTCGCGTACAACAGCCCCATAAGAGCCATATTATGGCGCTGAGGAGGAGCACGCCGAGGATGGCGAAGAGGGGTATTAGGTATAATATTCGGAATTTTGGGGTGCGGGAGGAGGACGATGTTAGGGTGTTTGGTGTAGCTGAGAGTGTGGCTGAAGATGAGGAGGTGGGGAGGGAGGGATGAGGGGTGAGAGGGGTGAGAGGGGTGAAGCCGCTTAGGGTGGGGAAGAGTGTCGTGGAAGGTGATGGAGGAGGGAAGAATAGCGTGATGTGCTCCGTGGTCGTAGGCGAGGGCGTACTCGGATTCGGATACGGCCACCAATAATTCGTTGTCGTTCCCTGTGCACCACCAATCGGCAACGTAACCTGCTCAACACCACCACCATTCTGCCTCTCCCGCACCAAAGGCAAACCCCGCACCAAAAAAGGGTATACGACGACCAAGGGTATAATCACCACCTCAAACCCCCTCATCATCATCATCATGTGGGCAGGGATCACTGCGCACGCGTAGAAAACTCAAACTCCGGGGCCAAAACAATGCACCCCACACGGCTCTCGACACAGAGCGCACTCAGATCGTGTATGGGAGCGTCGAACTGCAGGCCAGCTGCGATGTAGGTCGATCGGCGGATCAGGTAGGAGGAGGGCGAGTACGATGCGGACGTTACGCCTGATCTGCGCGTTTTACGCCAGAATGTGGTCGGTCGCACTACCGCAAGAGTGAGTGAGTGCGTGAAGGGAAGAGAAGAGAGACAGGGGCGGACGTACGGAGTGGTGGTGGAGGCGGGAGCAGTTCTCCTCCTTTTGTGGTTCCTATCGGACTGGCGAAAGGCGACGTCGAAGACGGACTGCGAGGTTTTGGTAATAACAGCGGACTCCTAGGACTGTTCGGTGTCCCTAGCGAAGACAAGTCGTCGTCTAAACGGAACTCGAGACCGGTATCCGAGAACAGAGGGTTTTGTCGCCGTTCAGGACCTGGAGGAGCGCTCTGCGATCTCTGCGGTCTGTGTCGTGGTCTCGGGCGCGGTGGTGGAGGAGGTGGTTGTCGAGGAGCTTTGAAGGTGTTGATAGGAGGAGACAAAAACGCAGAATCATATGTCTCCACTCGTCTTCTGCCACCCCTACTTCGACTCCGACTTCTCCTTTCTCCTCCCCCGTCTTCGTCATCGTCGGAACCTGAGCCTGGAGAGACGGAGAGAGTGACAGGGGCAGAGTGTGGTGTCTGGATGACTGTGAACCGTGGTGTGGATTTTGAGAATAGGCCGTGGGTGAGGGGGTAGAGTGAGTTGGAGCCGTGTAGTTCTGTTAGGTCCGCCATCCTTTTTTCGTTTTGGAGTGCCCGCCTACACTGCAGGAGTCGATCAGCGAGGTACAAGGCTGCTGCTTTACTTAGAAACGTGACTTGTCACGCGTGTCACTGCTACTGTTTCTGGTGATGCCATCAAACTGGGCGTCGAGTCGGCGCTCGGAACTTCGGCGCCATATGGACAGAAAATTCATTGGATCTAAAGCCAAGAGCTCCGGTGTGCATATATACTGATCCAGACTCGGAAATCAAGTTTCCTGAATTAATGCGGCCAGCTTGACTAGTAGTCACTGCTACCCCATCATATCTACTAGCACTCCAACTTCTGCTTTCTCATCTTCTTCTTATACTCGCGCTAGGTAACCTCATACCTATGTGTCCGTGTCAGTGACTTTTATTTGACATATATCCAAGCCAATAACCGATTTTATGAAGAATCCGAGAGTCAATACTAGTAAGTAGGTAAGATACGTCACTCAGAGCCTGGACTCGCTACCCAAGTCATGCCTTCTAGCGCTCAAATCGGGATAAGGCTCGATCAATAACAGGCTGACTAGAGTCAGAATATTGAGCGAGACCCGGATCCAAAGTCACGGCGGAGAGTAGATGCAACCAACCGCATTCTGTCGACCTTCCTCATATTCAAAGATCATTCCACCGCTCTGATAAGTATGTAGTACCCCTCGCAACTTGTCGTGTGTGTACAATACTGACACTTGCACCGCCAGTAATTCGCCAGATCTGCTATTGTCGCCTATTGACGGTCGAGATCTCGGTATTCAATAACACTCACTGTGGTGCGTCTAGACGCACCAGAGTGACATCAATAACTTTTCGCACGACATAGCTTCGGATGGGTAGAGTGCGGCATATACAAGTTACGCAGCCAGTTGCAATATCTCAACAACCGGAAAGCATAACACAACTCTTTCCTACTACTATTACTTATGCATGTTCCAAACCTGGACTAATGACTTGACGCTCACAAACTATTAGGAACTCTTCGTACTTAAACCCACGATGTCACCCCAGAACTTCAAACTTCCAATGATATTGGCCTGTTGGCCTTGGGCTCGGACTATACACCCTCTCTATGAAGAGGTCAGCCCAGAGTCCATTCAAGCTTGGGTCGAAACGTTCAAGCCTTTCAGTCCTAAAGCTCAAGAACAATTCAGGAAATGGTAATGAAGCCTCAACCGTAATTCTACGTAGATCATCTTCACACAGGATGCGACTTGATAAGTCTCTTTTTTGTTGTGGACGAGTACACAGACGTGCAGGATGAGGCTCAAGTGAGAATGACGGTCAATATCATAAAGGATGCCCTTCGTAACCCCCTCAAGCCGAGACCAGTGGGTGAGTCCAATGGCTAGACAGTAAGTCTGTAGTACTTCTACTACGGGTCTCACACGTTCCAATGATAATAGATACTGGGCACGCACTGTTCCCACTATAACTCTAGTGATCGTTCGCAGGCTCGAGTTCGAAGAATCAAAGATTACATGGACAATATTGGAGTAAACCCACTATTTGCTATCCTAGAGCTCGCTCTTGATATACCGGATTACGCTATGGAACACTCATGCATTCGAAACCTGGTGCAAGACGCCACTGATATGATAATCATATGCAATGTAAGCGGAATCGCATCGGTTCATCTCTTCAACTCACATGAAAATGACACAACAGGACCTCCAGTCGTTCGAACTCGAACACATCCGTGGAGACGACTTTTTTAACCTCGTTGCTGTTGCAAGAAAGGAACAACAAACCGTCCTAACGAAGACATTTCATGGCTACCCTCAGCGGGCTACCTTCTTGGCGCGCAGATGTCGATAAGCCTGTAGCGGAATACGTTTTTGGTATGGCCAATATGGTTCGAACAAATGAGACTTGGGGGTTTGAAACTCCCAGGTATTTTGGTGATGATGGATTGGCGGTACAGAGGCATGGGGTAGTTGATTTGGAGTGCTCTGTGGGCTATCTTGAATGCAAGGCAAAGAATTAGGCCGATTTATAGATGTATTTTCGGAAAAATTGAGTCATGTTGCTCACTCTGCGCATGGAACAGAATCAATGACTACGGCCGACTTATGCAACTTGGGCGATGTCCAAGATGAAGACCCCGTCGGACAGGAGACATGAAGGAAGTCCAAACACAATCCAGGCATGATTTGCCTGGACGGAATTCGAGACCAATATTGGAGAACAAAAGTTTCCGTCGTCGTTCACTGGGGACCTGGAGGAGCTCTCTGCGATCACTGTGGTCTGTGTCGCGGGCTCTATTCACTCTCCTTGGGCTTCTACTCTGACTTCTCCCGGTTTATCCTCATCCTCCTCTCACTTCATCATCAGGGCCTGTTGAACCTAAAGAGAATGAGGCTCGCGAGAGCGACAGGGTTGGATGATTGTGGTGTTTGGATGACTGTGAATCGGGGTGTTGTTTTGAAATCCAGCCGTGGGTGAAAGGGTACAGAGAGTTTGAGCCGTACTATTCTGCTATTAGGTCCGCCATTCTTATTGGAGTGCCCACTACATTGGAGTCGTCAATCGCCGATGTACACGACAGCTGCTTTACTTAGAAACGTGACTTGTCACGAAGCTATCGACTATCACTTATCATACACCATGAATATCATTCTTGGTAATGCCATCACAGTGGGTAGCTTAGTGGAGTAAATAACCAAGAGATATAGCACTCCATAGGGACAGAGAATGGATGAGTACGTTCCAAGACTAAGGAAAAGAGACATAAGGTGCCTCCTGACTCGAGCATCCCTGGGTCCTCACAGTGGAAACTCGAAGACACACATACTGTGCTTACTACGATACACCTTTCTTACACCTGCACGGGCGATCCTCCCATGAACAACTTCCTTAGCTTTACCAACGAAGGCCCCCAGACGCTATCGCTGTCTATGTAGAGCTTTAATATCCCACTGGTGCCAAACAAGTTGGAACAACAATTGGCCAATGAGTTGGACCACTCTTCTTGGGGTGTCAGTATCGGCTAGTACTTGTGCTCTGAGAATTTGCCGGATGTATTGAGTCCTGACGCTTGAGATCCTGTATTCACCCAGCGTCAACGGTACATATAAGGATGCGGTGCATCTAGATGAACATCAACATAGAGTCGGACACCCAAAAAGCCAAAATGGTTCAGAAGGCTGAAAACAAAAAAAGCAGCTGAGAAATCGAATGCTAAAGGCAATCAGAGTGCTGAACGGAAATAGAAATGACGAAGACCAGGTTGATGACGTCAATGAATACTCAAGTGCACCACGGCGTCCTAAAGCCACCGGGGATTGAGATGCACCAAAAGGATGGCGCTGCCAGGGGATCAGCGCGATTGTGCGGCTTTGAAATAGCTAGGTACCACAGATACTGGCTTGGATCGGGCACTTCATCCATACTACATTTTTTGAGAGATCAATTGTTTATGTTCACCTGGTGTCTTCTAGGAGTCCCATATTGATTTCTCATGATCGCTCCGTTCCCATTTTCCTTGTCACCCCAGGTGCCCACACTCGCACACCCTGACACGGCCCTTGTCTATTTAAACCCTATCACAATTTGTAATATTTTACCACTCGGAAAGCGCAGCACAATTTCTCATTGCTAATATCTCGCGTACTATGTTCCAAGCCTCCCACAGCCAGTGGGTCGATGACTCGACACTCACGAACCATATTCATCCCAAGGGTCTCCTCGTTTCTAACCCCACAACGGAGTCGCCCCAGAGTTTCAAACTTCCAATGATTCTAGCCGGCTGGCCTTGGCCCCGAGCTATGAATCCTCTTTATGAAGAGGTCAGCTCAGAGTCCATCGCGTGGGTGGAGAGCTTCAAACCCTTTAGTCCTAAAGCTCAGGAACAATTCAAAAAATCGAACTTTGGTGAGTGGTCAAACCAGCACGAACACATTCTCGCTTTTCTCAGACTCCTATTTCAGGTCTACTTGGAGCTCTGACTTATCCCATTGCAAGCAAAGGTAGCTATTTTGGATTGTGTTACTGTGTACTAATGGAAGACCTAAAACTTGAGCCTGTGTAGATCATCTCCGCACAGGATGCGACTTGATGAATTTCTTTTTTCTCCTGGATGAGTACACAGATCGACAGGATGTGAATCAAGTGAGATTGACAGGAGATATTGTAATGGACGCTTTTCGTAACCCCTTCAAGCCGAGACCAGTGGGAGAGCCCCTTGTAGGCGAAATGGCTAGACAGTAAGCTCTATCGCCTTTGATACTATTCTGAGTCACACACATTCCGATATAGACTCTGGGCACGCACTCTTCCGATTACAACCTCAGAGAAGATTCACCAGAGGTTTCTCGAAACCTTTGAGCTGTATTTGGAATCACTTGTTGTTCAAGCTGGTGATCGTTCACAAGCTCGACTTCGAGGAATCAGAGATTATTTTGAAAGGAGGAGAAACAATATCGGATCGAAACCGACGTTTGTAGTCCTAGAGCTCGCTCTTGATATACCGGATTTTGCTATGGAACATCCATGCATCCAAAGTATAATGCAAGACGCGATTGATATGTTGATAATATCTAATGTAAGTGGAAGTTGGAGAATATCACGATAGTCTACGAAGACATTTCCTGTCTTCCCTCGGTGAGTTACCGTCTTGGGGCGCAGGTATTGATGAGCCCGTAGCAGAGTACATCTATGGCATAGCCAATTGGGTTCGAGGGAATGATAGTTGGGGTTTTGAAACTCCTAGGTATTTTGGTGAAGAGGGATTGGCGATACAAAGCCATAGGATAGTTGATTTGGCGTGTGGTCATCCAGAATGTACTGTAGAGCGTCTTGAGGGTAAGGGAAAGAATTAATAACGCTATTTGTAGTTTAACGGAGTGTTTCCGATTCAGTTTGCATGTAAACCACAAATCTGAGGGTATTGAGGCAGTGGAAAGACGTTTGTGGAAGATTCAGGTGCTCTACATACTAGGAAGTTGTATCAGGGCAGGAGCGTAAATTGCGGTAAAGCATCCCTTGACTGTCCACCGTTTTTGCATCAAGCCTCATAGTGAGCCTTTGATCACTTTGTTGCGACGCAATGATCGGGCCTTCCCCAAAATATTTCAACAGTTTCTGTCCGCATAAAGATTGATGCTTCCGAAGAATATGTCGGGGTCCTGTTGAGCCCTTCCTCTTGAGTACAGGTATCAGCTTGTCAACCCGATTTTCGCTGGATTGAGATTCTGTATTCACCGGCGTCAACGGTACCATTAGGGGGCGTGGTGCATCTAGGTGATCATCAGCGAGTTGAACACTCAGAAAGCTCAAAACGAAAATGGTGAAGGCCAGGGCCGATGACGTAAGTGAATACCACGGCGCCGAAAACGATGGACCTGTACCGAGGGTGGGTCGGATTGGATGCACCACAATGGTGCTGGAGATCGTGCAATGGTGCTTCGAAGTGACTAGGTACCCCCGATACTGCCTTAGATCGGGCATGTTTTGAGAAAACAATCGCTGATGTGCACCTCCCGCCTCCCTGGCAGGAGTCCGATATTGAGTCCGCATCGCTCCATACCCATTTTGATTGCCACTTCGGGTGCCTGCATTTGCACATCATAGCCCTTGTTTAGGTGAAAACATTCGTTAAGATAAATGTTCTTCCTCCTCGAGTCGTTGTATTTAAGCCCAACCCGACAGCAGGTCTAAGCACAACGCAAACAATGTCACCCCAGAGCTTCAAACTTCCAATGCTACTAGCCGGCTGGCCTTGGCTTCGAACTATCAATCCTCTCCACGAAGAGGTCAGCGCCGAATCCATTGCTTGGGTAGAGAGCTTCGAGCCCTTTAGTCCTAAAGCTCAAGAAAAATTCAAGAAATGGGACATTGGTGTGTAATTGAACCGAACGCGAAAACATGCTCGGCCTCTCAGACTCGTATTTCAGGTTTATTTGGAGCTATGACTTATCCCAATGCAAGCAGAGGTAGCCGTATTTGATCCATCGCTGAGTCATAACAGAAACCTAATACTTGAGCCTATGCAGATCATCTTCGCACAGCATGTGACTTGCTAAATTTCATTTTTATCCTGGATGAGTACACGGACCGACAAAATGCAACTCAGGTGGGAATGACGGGAGAGATTGTAATGGACGCCCTTCGTAACCCCTTCAAGCCACGACCAGGGGGAGAGTCCCTTGTAGGCGAAATGGCTAGACAGTAAGCTCTATTGCCTTTGATACTATTCTGAGTCACACACATTCCGATATAGACTCTGGGCACGCACCCTGCCTATTATAACTTCAGAGAAGGCTCACCAGAGGTTTCTCAGAACCTTTGAGCTGTATTTGGAGTCAGTTGTTATTCAAGCCGTTGATCGTTCACAAGTTCGAGTTCGAGGAATCAAAGATTACTTAGAAAGAAGGAGAGATAATATCGCAGTAAAACCGGTATTTGCCATCTTAGAGCTTACTCTTGATATACCGAATTTCGCTATGGAACATTTATGCATCCAAAATATGATGCAAGACGCCATTGATATGATAACGATATCCAATGTAAGCGGAATAGCACCAGTTCATCTCTTCAACTCACATGATATGACATAACAGGACCTGAATTCATTCAAAGTCGAACATACTCGTGGAGACGACTCTTATAACATCATTACTATTGCAAGAAAGGAATTAGGATACGGCATCGAACAAACCATCAAATGGGTTGGGGAATATCACAATACTCTACGAAGACATTTCTTGTCTTCCCTAGGCGAGCTACCTTCCTGGGGCGCAGGCATTGATGAACCTGTGGCAGAATACATTTATGGTATAGCCAATTGGGTTCGAGCGAATGATACTTGGGGGTTTGAAACTCCGAGGTATTTTGGTGATGATGGGTTGGCGATACAGAGCCATAGGATAGTGGATTTGGCGTGTGGTCATCCGGAGTGTGCTGCGGGTTACCTTCAAGATAAGGCAAGGAATTAATGCGCCTATTTGTAGTTTAATAGCGTGTTTTCAATTGAATCCAGTTGGGTGCTCATAGCAGCGTGACAAAGTAACAGACCGTGACATCTACATTTTCCCCTCACATCATCATCGTCATCGACGTGCAAGATGCCTCGCAAAGAGCAGCCAAGTGGACAGCTTACAGCTGAAGGTCAACAAAGCCAAGTATCGGAGGGTATTGAAGCCTATGAGCTACCGAAGAGCGTAGTCACCAAGATCGCGAAGAGTGCACTCCCGGATAATGCGAAATTGCAAAAGGATACAGTTCTAGCACTTGTTAAAGGTTCTACCCTATTTATCAATTACCTAGGTGCGTAGTCGTGTCCTTAGCATCTCCAAATGCGTTGGATTGATAGTTTGGTGTTAGCTGCCACGTAGGTCGACCCTCTCACCCACTCATCATCTGGCGAGAGAATGAATAGTCCGGAATGTTGATAAATAGCGCACACGATATCGCAACCTCACGCCAACACAAATCAATCTCAGCAGCCGATATATTCAACGCATTAGAAATGATAGACTTCGGTTACCTAGCGCCTCTACTCGAAGAACAGCATCAAGGTACATTACTCCCTTCACCCTCTTGCCAATTACTAAAAGCTCTACTACTTCCCTCACAGCCTGGCTCGCCCAATCCAAATCGGACAAAGGCAAAAAGTCAACTACTTCCTCTTCTGCGAACGCGAATGGCACTTCTGCATCAGCGTCAGCATCAACCTCCCGACCATCAAAGCAAAATGGTGGTGCAGCTTCGTTGAATAAAACCACATCAGCGTCGACGGCAGCGAATGGGAATCCATACCCGAATATAAACGATAAACCTTCAAATCCGTATCCGTCCATATCATCTGGCTCTGGCCAAGGGGAAACGGGTTCACCGTTTACGAGCAAACCGCTGGATCTACGGGGGAGAGGGGGTGATGTACAAGAGAATGCTGACGGAGAGGATGAGGAAGTCGGCGACGGGGAGGATGCAGAGGGAGGTGGAGAACGAGGGGAGGGAGGACCTATGGATGTCGATGAGGTTGACCGGTAGTTTGTAGGCGATATACCCTGTGAATTGTATCTTTACCTTTGTTTCTCCCAAGCTTGTACTAATTGTCGTCGATCGCTGGATTTGATACAGAATTATATGGATTTTCTTTGGTTGGCCCTATGTCTACCCATGCATCCCAAATGAAAACACTCAATTCCTGTCACTCTGAACCTCCAATTCCTATCCAAGTTGAGCCCTTGACCAGGGCTCAGCGCTCAGTACTCAGCATTCGAGCCTCGACGAACCACACAAACGCCGAATCCTCTTTCCCTCTGAAGGACTCTGACGACCGGGGTCAGAACTCGTAGGAGAGCTCACTGCCGGTGAGGTGGCTCGACAAGTCAGTCCGAGCAGTAGCGACTCAAGTCCGGAAGTATACTCATTTGAAAATATTTGTGGGCTCGGGTCAAACTTGAGTTCCAATTATTCAGTCTGAGGAAATGTTTTAACGAATCAATGAGGCCTTCTATGTCTACATGTACCCGTCGTTGTTTAAGCCAGCAAATTATTAAGCACTGTGTCCAGGCTATTGGGGGAAGGTAACAAAACGCTAGAACATGGTCAACGTTCAAACGTTCATTACCCTAAGTCTCGATCTCGATCTTCTCGGTAATGTGACGGAACTTAATAGCAACTGTACCGGATGACGAGCTATGAAAGACTTGTACCACAGGCGATTCTTTGGATTTGCATTGAAATCAGGACTGAGTACTGAGTATCGAATTAATACCTATTCTCTCAAAATCCCTTGAGCCAGAATTGTAGGCTTAAGCAAGCGTCATTTCCTGACATATCTAATGTTGAAATCCCTCATGACTCACTACTCATATGGACGCTCAGGCCCAACCACATTTTTCTGAACATTGGAATGTATTGGTAGGCAGAATTAACACGAAATTGAGTACACAGATGTTCAATACAGTGTTTATACACGTCGCACAAGATGAGGACGGATTACGCCCTTCTCCGGAACTCTCAAACTTTCATTCACTTCGATCCCACGGGCTTCATCAAAATTAGTCCGTAAACAAAGCACACCTGAATCCGGACTTTGTTATGAAGGCATGACTACTAGTTGCCGGCTGTTGAATGGTAGCCTTAGGACTAAATGTTGGTTGCGGAATGAATAAAATGAACGAAATGTAGAAAGCCTCATTGACAGGGTTGTACAACAATTGAACAAAAGCAAGACAAGTCGAATGTGGGAGACTAGAAAACGCCACCACAAATTGAATGGAATCACGCGTGTGGAGGTGAAACTGGGTCCGTAAATCGGCGAGTGAACAGTGAAGGAAACGACCTTTGAAGGTGATTCTGGAAGCAATGAATGGAGTCGACGTGCCTACGTCGACAATTGAGTAGATCATGTCTCTTTAATCAGGAACACCCATCCATAGTCTCTCACTTCGCTCCCTCTCTTCTTTCCATTCCCAGACCCCTCGGCGTTGATGGGATAAAAATATTCCACTTCATACGCCCAATGCACTGCCCCTCTTAACCAATTCACTAAAACCTTCTTGATCTCATCTTCTCGCTCTTTGTCTCTGACTCGCTCGAGTCCCGGCAGGGTGACATCCGTTGTAACGGACGTCCCCGGTCCTCCCGACGAAGCAGGTGTCACGGTCTTTTGATCATCCGTGAAAGAGCCGAGCGAAGGTAGCATCGACACGAATGAGCTCAAACTCGATTTGAGAGTTCCTACTGCCGCCGCTGCGGCACTAGAGTTCAAGGGAGACGTAGCTGCAGCATTTGAGCTGAGGAGCGCGAGTTCGGTATTGAGTTCTATGACACGTTGTCGTATCATTTCTCCTGCACAGTTGATCGCTCCTTGCAGCGTCATTTCCAGATCCGCAGCCATGAGGAAAGAGACAAGGTTTAGATGCTGACGGTCCTTATTGTCCTGTCTAGTGTACCAAGCTTGATGGATATTGTACGCGAACAGATCCTAAACAGGAGTCAGCCAAGATAAACATAGGATACTGGCCGGAGCTAGGCTCACAGTAACACATGCGATGATTTCGAGTACGAGATTTAATGCACGATTGAATCGATTCCGCTCAGAGGGCGAAGGCGGAGAAAAGCATTGGAAATACAGAGGCCCAAGTCCACTGATGTTCGTTCGCCATCTTACATAGTTTTGGACGGATGGCGGAGGAGGAGACATTCGAGGACTGTGGTCAAGTGGCACCGGGTCTGGTGGACTTGGGAGATCGAGCAGGGCGTCAAGAAGCTCATTCTTCATGACTTGATATACACCTTCGTCTTTATTAGATATTTCAAGCAATTGTGCTTCACGTCTTCAATAATGATATTCGATAATTAGCTCACGGCAACTGTGGTCCTAGCTAAAAAGGGTCACTCACTGAACCCAAACTCTTCCATCGCCGTTCATTTCCACCGGCAACACCCCTACGGTCGACAAATCGACGATTTTCCCTGGACGTAGGACCTCTTCAGCCACGAGTGCGCTCACTGCTAACCACTCGACTGCGATCTGCAAAACTGACTGGGCCAGCTTATCTGAGTCAGGCAAAGAACGGAATGGAATAAAGGTACTGGCGAGGAGTGCTGGGTTGTATTCTTCTAGAAACTCAGATGTGTGTTTTTGTAGGAAGTGAGTTTTTCTGCTATAGTCCGAAGGAGATGTCATCGAGAGCTGTCGTGACCACGCCAGGTTTGAGGCTGGATGATAGAGGGAATTTATGTGAAGGTCGCCGTCATCATCCTCAGAACCGGTGGAGAGTGAAAGAAGTAGCCCTAGAAGGTCAGGCAGCTGGTAGCTCATGATGCAAGCGGAGGTCGTAGTCGCAGAAAACAATGAGTCCGCCCTGAGCGCTTTAAACCATGATGACGTTGAAGATAAAAGAGAGAATTGATGGATTGATGTTGAACCCACCGATTCTATTTAAGGAACAATTATATAGAAGGCATGCTATCGGCTTATGAGGCATGAAATATCCCACACAGATGATGGAGATGGTCGATTCTAACACTGCACAGCACGAAAGCTACCTACATTATATATTCTAGGATGAGTTGACGACAGAGAAACTGAAATCTCTCATCGGAGCTTATGGACCCAGGACGTCCCTGTACTCACAAGTGACACTGTCCGACCCAATAACTGGATGTTTAGTCAGGTATCCATCGAGAGAGAGGTCCAGTGTTAGGGTTGTAGTTTCACGCATAATTTCGATTGAGTGAACACAAGGGTCGAATAAGGAAGATCGTGGTATCCGAATAAATTATTCGCAATGGAAATACCAGTACAACATTGAACGAAGGAATGATTGAATGAATCCTTAAATATTTGAAAGGAACGTCTAGCTGAGTGCCCAGAGATATCAAGGGAAAAGGTATCAGAGTCATACTACATGGAGGATGAGTTGCTGCTGGATTATAGTCGTAACAGAGGGACGGTGAGGTGGGATCAATTATGAGAATGCTCATCGAGGGAAATCATCTTGAATGCCTCAGAACAATCCTGAGCGGACCACCGTGCCTTCGGACCATCAGCTAGCCTCCAGCAGCGACGGAGGAGTGGCCAAATGATTGCTCTGTTCGGAAAGTTAGGATGATCCTTCTCTTCTGGCTCGAGCCCTTTGTGAAGATTGGCCACGATCATGCCCTCATTTGAACCCGCCCTGGGATATGGCTCTCGACCGCTGAGAACCTGTCGAGTATTGGGATGAGTTGAGATCATTGGAGGTAACAGAGTAGACCTACATGAAGAATAACCATTCCCAGACTCCAGACGTCTGAGGCCTTCGTAAGTGATCGATTATCGATATCTGAGGGAATCTCTAAAACTGGACTGTCGGCCGTATGGAATGGGAAAAGAACTTCGGGAGCGGTATAACTAAGAACAAAAGCAAGTCAATATCACCAAGAAATCTTACGAGTGAGGCCGGACAGACCGTCGTGTCGGGTGAAGATTTCCAGCATACCCTCTCACGTTGAGGATCCTAGCTCTACCGAAATCGGATATCTCGGGCGTTGGTCTACCGTCTTTATCAACGTTAATAAGGACGTTTTGCTAATAAGTTAATTAGCTAGATGCTTGAAATTGATCACCGAGAGTAAGCTTACTGGCTTCAGGTCACCATGAACGATATTGTGAGAGTGTAAGTGAGCTAGTCCATTTGCGATGCCAATCACCTGTCCAGATAATTCAATACCGAGTAAGACGAAGCCATTGAGCGCACACACCAAGGGTCGACAATTCACAAGGTTTTTAGAAAGATATTGAAGAATATCCCCGGCTTCTCGTAGAGGGCACACAAGAGCTGGTGGCTTTGATGCATCGTGATGATATACTCCGATGAAAGGTAAAATATTAGGATGATGTGATGCGTTCAACAAGGTGGAGATCTCGGCAATCAACCTCTGCAATGCATGAGTCAGAGATCATCTCAGTCGTTGAGAAATCAGACCATCTCACCCTTTGGAATGTGCGCAGCATTGATCCGTTGTCTACGATATCAACCTTTCTGAAAAACTTTACTGCGAGCTACCAGAATGTAGGTGAGTGCAATCAATGGGTAGCAGTGAGCATCAGAATTACCCTTTCTTTTCCCATACGGTCACCAGCTATCCATTCGGCTGGATAGACATCTGAAAACCCTCCAATACCCACGATGTTAGACGAAACGACTATCTGGTACTTGGCTATGAGCTGCAGCTGCGGCTATCGGAGTGGTGAGTTAGGCTGAATGGTACGGTGGTTCATCGTATCTTACCATTCGAGCACTATTTAGAGTATGTGATCTGCGAATAGTTGGAGCATCCTCTAACTCTGTGTTCGAAGATAACGAAGGAAGCTCGAAACAAGGAGCCCCACCGAGGCTAGGTACGAACTCGATCTCTCTGTTCCATCAAAGTCAGGCGATTCAAGTCAGAAATCCTAACCAAATTTGTCTTACTCAAGTCTTCGATCCAGGGAATTGCTGTGTGGAGCACTTAGTTCGGGCTCAGTGATAATGGATCTGATTACGAACCTCTGGAATGGGGAAATCACGATGGGGACGTCAACCTTTAATTGTTGCGATTGGAACAGAGTAGTCACTTCCAGGACATAGGTGACTTGGATGTGCGAGCCATAGTTCAGAGTCGGAACAACTGCCTCTTCAGGTATTTGACAAACAAGCTCAGCCGAGAAAGTCGTCGCGTCGTTGGTCGTGGCACAGCAACTGGCCTGTCGCGTGATAAGATTAATAATGGGCGCGCCATCGATTGATGATGCCATTGATGCGGTCTCTTGAATGAGCTGTTGGGGAGGTTCTGCCCCATCGGCCTTCGTAACGAGATGTTGCCACAACTTGACTCCGAATTCCAGGATTCCTGGAACAATTCGTGGGGAGGCAAACGAAATGCCTGTCGCAAGCGTTATGGCTTCTCCTGGGCAATAACATGTCCGAGGTAGCCGAGCAGAAAAGCGGACGCTGCCGTTATCGAGATACTTAGGTTTCGGGTTGTGATAGATAGGCCAAGCGGGATGGAACTCGTATTTTTCGATCTTGATTGGGATGGAACAGGAGTAAGGCGGGTCTTTCCAAAATTTGGTCCTGGGAATCGGTTTATGATGAGCGGATACAACATATTTTCAGTCGGGAGCCACAGGCATACCGTTTTCCACGGTACACAGTCGCATGAAGCAGATATTGGATTTCGATACCTGTAGAGATTATTATCAGGGAACCAGACGTCTCCCAACGGGTGAATGAAAGATGGTAACCTTGCTGGTCAAACGAGGCAGTCGGTGGTAGATTTTCTGGTATATTTATGAAAAACGGAAATGCTCCCTAAATGCCATCGAGAAATTTAGTACTGTGGCTCTTCAAATGCTGATAAGCTTGGGATAATGGGCGCTCACTGCATAGACGTCTGTCGTTCTGAAAAAGAGGAAGGCTTTGGATTCCCAGAGGCAAAACTCGTCCACTGTACTCGTGCTCGTAATCATTTGCTGTCCTACTTTAACGCTTTCTGACATTTCAAGTTTCACCTCGATTCTTGAGGCCGATGCACCCAAGAATGATAGTGAGATTTGGACTTCCTGAAACCAGGGCAAACCGATCATGAGCCCAGACGATACTGAAAAAACGAAATTAGAATCGCACCCCTTTAATTTTCGCCCCTCTGTTAAAGCTCGCATTTGGGGGTATACCAGGGAAACCTTGAAGTGTTTCAGCCAGGTTGCGCTTACTCGGCACCAAAACTCGAATAACTAACCATAAATGAATGAGCCATCATCTCTATCGTCTCTGGGAACGATTTGAC
This sequence comes from Leucocoprinus birnbaumii, assembly GCA_027627405.1. NCBI lineage: Eukaryota > Fungi > Basidiomycota > Agaricomycetes > Agaricales > Agaricaceae > Leucocoprinus > Leucocoprinus birnbaumii. Next base: position 74,679 of record JANIEX010000014.1, on the reverse strand, counting down.
TAGCAAAAAATCGTCAGCGGAGGGAGCGAACGGAAAATGAGAATTAGAACATACATATGTATACGCTCAGACATGGTGGTAAGACACGAAGAACACTAGTCGAAGCGTTCATTTTGAGAGGATTCCCATCCAGCGCGGGAATGATGGATGTTAGTTTCAAGATGCTGCAATTACCACGATCAATTGACAGACGTGCGTAGCTCCACATGTGAGCGATTACCCTTTGTGGCAACGAAGACGTTCGTGTGATGGTTCTATGTATCTTGAGCGACTCACGGCGGTGGACGGATGCCCTTCATCAAGAATCAACGAAGACATCTCTCAGTCTTCAGCTACTAATCTGTCGTTCGTATCATGATGGAGTTTCATGAAGACATCTGAGGGTCCATCTACAAGTCAAGTTCCTAGGTTAGATAGACAGGCTTCAAGNAATATGTCTTGGTAGCCCAGTGGTGGTATAGTGACTGGGCGTTGTTGAAGATATCGGGAGAGCAAAGAGGGGTTTCGAGGATTGTCNCGAGTTCGTTCGTGACTAGTAGGCTACNAAGAACAGGCGACTTGTTCACACGGTCATTACCAGAATCAGGAACGTCAGTGAAAGTCCGATATTCATAGCGCGTACAGCCAATGTGATGAGAGATCATGCCTATATCAATTATCCAAGCCNATAGGTCTTCCCGATTCGGACAAATATACCGACTTCCATCTCTTGGGAGCATCAGCTGCTTGAGCTGAGAACCCGAGGCCGAGGTTTCCGATAATATTCTGTGAGCTTAAGCTGGGCCTGGGACTCGGTATTCCAAANCTATGATAGATATCAAATAACGTTTGAAGAGAGAGCGGTATGATGGCCATCTACATATGTGCTATTGCTACGAATGGCACCATGTCGAGCAACATCAGACGAGCAGTTTAGCAGTTGCGGTACTGACAGTGATTTGTGTAGAACGCTAACCGACAGGCGCGGGATCACCCTCGGTCAAGGGGCTTTGAGGTGTCAAGATAGACTGGGAGAAGCGACACGAACAAGCACGTTCGTCACTGAATGAGTCCGTCTTATGCTAATTCGAGCTTGGCTTACCGTGCCTGAAGAATGGAACAAGAAACATCAATCAAAAACGCTGATTCCTCTTATCAAGCTAAGAGAAGAAGCGCCGTTCAAGTGCCATTCGAAGTCGTCCGACCAGCTGAAGGTCCGTTGGAACTCAGGATTTGCGCGATGGAATAGCCTTTGGAGAGATCAGTCACGAGTTCTAGCTCCAGATGGTAGATTAGTTATCCAGTGCCGAGGAAGGAGTGGTCCCTAACATCTAGTGTTCGTGTGTGAAGGACTGAATCTGTTGCCATCATTATCAGGCTGTAGACATCAAGAGGGGCTGATTATGTATCTGATGGCCCATGGGAAGCTGATGTTTCGCTCGTGAGCGTGATAGGCAGCGAATGACTGATCAAGCTCTGAGAGTTATTTAAGGACCTGAGAATCGACATTATTTATAATTGCAATGGACTTGTTTTGGTTACAAGATATGCATACCCGAATCCAAGTAGAAAAGTTCTAGGTCACTGAGCCAAGAGCTACGTACGGCCGTCCAATGAATATACTACATCGAGTAGGAGATCCTATCTGGAGTTTCTCCCTTATCAGAATACACTCAGGGGATGCATGATCTCTGCCGGGCCTTGAGAACTCGATGTGATCGAGAAAGCCTAAACATTCAAGGCTGTACCTACTGTGTCGGAGTAAAAAGTCAAACAGTTGGCACACGACCTGAGGGATTATTTTAGTGTTCATGTGGGCCGCTGTGTACCTCGGACAATGACATCAATATTGCCATGGTACGCTTAGCGTTTCGGCAATTTCTCTGACTCGCTAGAATATATTTGACTTAATTTTAGACGAGATGCATGGTTTCAGGCATCGGCAAGATTCTCATAGTTGACATTTGCCGAGAGAATCATCGACGCACGTTCGTAATCTAAGCGGTGGCCCGAACCTAACGTTATAGTAGGGCATCGTCCATGACACTCTCGGATAGGGTTGAGGAGACGGTGGTCAATCTGGCAGTGCGGCTCCCATGACCTCGTCCTCTCTCTAAGATGAATGGCACCCGTTACGGACTGCTCAAAATTCACGGTGCAGCGTTAACCCTGCGTCTCTTCGGTCTACCGACGCAGTTATTCAAGCTTTCTCTGAGCTACTTTCATTGGCTGGTGATACTAGCTTGTATGGTGGTGATAATTGGCCCAAGAAATGTTTCTACAGGAAAGTCAACTCATCTACTGATACGCTTCTCAACGGTTTGCTCGACTAGCCAGCTATATTTCAAAGAAAGACCCTCTCGGAGCTAGTTGGACGTAGTGTAAGGCCGCCACGCTGGGAACGACTCTTACTGAGAGCGAGCGACAGCGAGCTCGAGGGGACAGGAAATACACAGAAAACACTCGGCCCTGCAGTCAAGAGATATATACATATAGAAAGGTGCTTCTACGAGGTGTCATATCAAATAATGCGGATCTGTGGTAATCCACGGACTGGTGGCTTACACGTAGTTAAACTACTTAGGCCAATTCGAAGAGCTTTTGATTTATATCAGGAAGGTTCAATATCACACTAGTTCTCAAGATACAGGACGGCATTATGATATAGGGCTCACAGCAGTTTGCTCCCCAAAAATATCTCTCTTTCTAAGCTTACATGACGCAGTGGACTGGCAGAGTCACGAGAGGCTGGCGTTTGGCATCATGAGCGGGTGCTTTTAGAACTCGCCGCTATGGCTGCCATTGTCACTTGACCATGATAAGTCTAAGCACCTCCCACCAAAGCACTATTCTTGATAAGCTTAGTCCCTAATAGAATGGCCTCAGGGCCTGTCCGGTAACATATCGGCTTCGAGCCCCGCTGGGGTGTTGAGCTCGTCGCCGCTTTTCCGAACCAAAACGTGTGATAACCTTAACATATTGCAGGATAGATAGTCCCATAGTATCTGATTTGCATGCAAAAGTCCATAATATCTCAGCAGTGCTCGGAGAGCTTTTTATTTTATGATTGCACAAATTCCCGAGCCATCGGGCACAAAACCCTGGGGATAGATTTTGGCGGGTGGCGGCTCTGAGATTTATGTCCTAGAGCATGAGATCTCCCCTCAGACGGCTCACTACGAGTAGTAGGGTCGGTACACACGACACACGATTTTTAAAGCTGAAGATTGAAACCTAGTAGGATTCTAGGCTTGTTCTAGGCAAGGGATTTTACTAGTCAGTGGTTTAGTTATATTTTATAGTGTGCAAGCCTTTTACTCCTGCTACCACGGCAGTTTTTACGCTTAAATCTGAACCTAGATATAGAGGTGACAGAGTTCTGAGTCTGATGTGGCCTTGAATCGGAGGACTTGAATGATTAGCGCTGTTCACTGATCTCAATAGACGCGTGTGACTGTATGATCGCGACCCGTCACGAGGATCACACTTTCGAAGACTGGCGTGACATCATCTCAGAACAATCCAGATTCCAAAGCCTGACCAAAGGTACAGTAGTCTCCATCTCATTCAGAAGCTTTGAGCTGATAAGTCCCAAAATTCTAGACATATATACTCTGGCCCGAGCTGGAAATGTCCGACGCGCTCTTCAGGTCTTGCGCTGAGGTGCTTTCGATATGTCAAGCTGCTAAGGATGACCTTGAGGCTTTGCTCGACCCGGACGATGGTTTTGCACCACGTCTGAGACGATTATGCAGGGTCCAGTAAGCAGAACTACGAATCTCACATGGCCTATTGCTTACAAGTTGAATTGGTACTAGACTGGAAGAATACGAGGAGTCGGGACTAGACGAGGCTATCACCGAGGAACTGGAGTTGCTAAGGCTCGAAGAAAATACATGGGGCCTTCTCCAGGCTGTAATGCCGTGTGTATATCCTTACTGCTAAGTGTCACCGCCGGTCTGACACATTAATAGTGCCCGCAAGACAGAAATTCCTGTCCTGAAATCGCCACGAGAACTACTTGTTGAAAATCCATACACTCCTACCGCCACTCTCGCTCAAGCTCTCATGGAATCATCACCTCTTTTCTCTGAACTTGTAGTTGTACGTGAATGGCTACAAGACACTGCACCTCTACCGCCTCCGCCGGAAGCCAACACCGGATACTGGAAATTCACGAAACACAGCGTGATGCAGTCGCTACGGACAGGGAACAACAGGGATGGTCTGGTGCGGGAGATGGATCCAGATGCTGTTAATCGCGAAGAGGGAAAGACTCTAGCTTCAGACGATGCGGTATGTATTTTCTGTTGTTTCCTGAGCTAAATCTCTAACATATAACACAGAGTTATGACCGGAGCTTGGTCCAAGCCTTATACGGCTATATTCGTGCGGGACAGCTAGAAGAAGCCGTCGAGCTTTGTCGAAAGGCATACCAACCTTGGCGCGCGGCGAGTATAAGAGGGTCTTTGCTGTTCACGTGGCGAGCTCTGTGTATGTCCACACCATATTCTTAGAAGAGCGCGTTATCTGACTGTGTCACCTCAGCTACAAAACCACATGACGAAGAGCTCGATGAGGAAGCAGAGGAGGAGTCTCCAGCGTGGCAAGGGAACCGCCATCGCAAGCTTTGGAAAGCGTCGTGCACACGAGCAGCTCTCAACGTAGGTTTCTTCAACATAACACCCAATCTCCCACTAACGACCTCCTCTATTAGCCAAGTCTATCCGAAAACGAACGCATCCTCTACGCTGCCCTCGCTCCCTCCCCCCAAACTTCGACTATCCTTAAATCCGCGTGTCGAACGTGGGAAGACCACCTATGGGCGCAAATTAGTATCATGTGCGAAGAAAAGGAAGCAATGGAGCTTAGGAAGCTTGGAGGAAGCTTCTGGGAGGGGGGCACTGAGGCTGTTGAGAAAGGCGTCAAGGAGATGTCAGCCGCTGATGAGGAGCGCGAGGAACAGGAATGGGTGAAAGAAGTGACGGAGACATTGGAGAGTTTGAAAGGCGTGGTCGTAGCTGAGGGGTAAATCTCTCTTCAAACATACCTAATGAATCTTTTGTTGACACGCACACTGACTAGACCTCCTGCTGATCATGCTTTCCACTTCTCCCAACTGTATATCATCCTTAACCGGACGACACAGCTGCTGGAGGCCTTCGCTCGTGGGTTGAGCGATGGTTCTTATAGTCGTGGTACTGCTGAGTGAATATCGTCCGAGTTGGGATTTTATCGCCGTGCTGAACTCAATCCGACAGATACGCACCCATGTGTCGGTTCTTCGCTCACCTCTGCCTCTACCTCCAAATGATAGACATCACCACACCACCACTCGCGACCCAAATTATCCTAGAGTCATATCTTCAAGTTCTGGAGGTATGCATCCCCACTCTGTGATCCCCTCTCACCCTTTCTCCCCAGAGGACCCCATTCCTTCTGGCTCCGTATATTCTATGGCCTGTTACTTACTCCGTACGGTTGCAGGACGCCGGCGAACGAGACTTGATCGCAATGTACGCTAGCGCCCTAGGTGATAACGCTGTTGAACGTTATGCCATGTTCCTTGTATCATTGGCACTCAGTGCCGACGTTGCTGAACGTCGTCTGGCCTTAACGCGTGCAAAGGATCATGGATTGGATATGGAGCGCGTTGCTGTTGCTACTGCTGAGAGGACAATCGAGAAAGCCTTCGAGGTGAGATTGATGCTATGGTGATGCTGTTCAATATGGACGTGTCTAATCATGGCTGCAATTTCATAGGTTCTTCCTGCATTGAAAGGACCTCTACCATCGCTGCTCGCGCTACCGCCCCCTGATTCGGAGGAGGAGCTGTTCCTGCTACGATCGATAGAATGGACGACGTTCTTGGATGACACATATGATACAGCCCTGGAGCAGGCAAACGTTATCCTACGATATTTCCTGGGTAAGTATCAACATCCACTCATTCGTCCATGTACACGTAGCTCACCCTTAACAGGCGCGGGACGAATTCAACTCGCGCAGCGTCTCCTAGAAATGGTCCCGCCCGACCTAGCTTCCATAAACGAACCCGAGGACCGTGCAACCGAATACTTACACTACCGCCAGTTCTTCCTCATCTGGGAAACCCTCGAGAAAGTTACTGATTGTCAATCGGCTCATGTTCCGGGGTTGAGTAAGGATGAAAATGAGCGTTGGTTAGCAGAGTACCGAGTGAGTGGTAGTCCTGACTGGGGACCTTGCGTGATTTCCGGACCCCAATTCTGATTCTATGCCTGGTTATGTCTATTTATAGGAATTGATCGATCAGGCCTATGATCAAATTACCAAGCTGCTTACTTCGGAGTGGTTAGTGACCGATGAGCAGAGTGGAGGTGAGTTTCTCATTCTAAAAACATGGGTCGTGCTGTCTTGGATTTATGCTCATCGTATCCCTTTTGTCGTTAGCGGTCGTAGGTGAAAAGAGGCGTCGTGAACTCGTACGGATCCGGCAAATCTATATTCCGGAATTAATCATCCGACTACACTCGCTGCTCGTATCTTCTCGAACCTTCGTCCCAGAGTACGTCGCTTTCCTCATCTCATATCTCGATCCACACTGACACGCTCGCTCTGTGTAGGAACCTCAAGCGCTCATTTGAGCTAGTGAACATTGTCGCGGATTCGAGATACAGGATTTACGAAGATTTCATTAACGAAGGTGGTAGGAAGATGAGTGACTATCTTAATGCTATTCGCCAAGCTGTACTTGCTGGGTTGGAAGGCGGAGGCTCGGACCCGTTTAGAGTATTGGTAGCGTAAGGTCGACTAGGAGAGGTGGTGTCGGGTGCTGCGTTGATAATGTGTAGTTTTCTGTATTTGCTTCTTGCTATGATATTTGCTCCACGTCGATGTGTTATGGGGTTATACTTGAACTTTAGCTCAGGGTGTGGAAGAATTGGTAAGATGAGTAGGGCAAAGGATACTATGCCTATCATATGAACCAGTTCATTGCCTAGCGATGAGCTGATGACCAACAAACCCTAGCAAGCGAAGAAGTTCAAGTCAAGGGCAAGCGGATCGCACTTTCAGCGCCACAATGTTCGCTTTAATAAACAATATGATGAACGTGAGAAAGTATGACAGTTGCTTAATGGATATTGATGCTCAGAAACCAATTGCCCCTTGTTATGCTATAAGTATGCCAGAAATGTTCGCTTCCCTGGCCCTCTGACAAACTATCTACCACCTCTAAACTCGGGCCCTGTTTCTTCCTCACTACGCGATCAATATAACCAAGACCTGGTGTTTCGTACATTCGTTGCCAAGCTCGCAACTAAAATCCAAAACTTTTGGTTCCGTTATCCGCACAGTTTTCTCGAAGTCAGAGTTGGAGTAGCTTTGAGCACGGAAAACAAGGGCGGGAACATGGTGTTATATCTCCCAGAAAGTCTTGGGGTCCATAAGGCCTCATCCAGAGGTATGTTTTCGCCTCAGTCTCCAGAATTTCGGAATCGTACAGTCAAACTCAGCAGCAGAAGGGGTTGAATCCACATTCCATCGCCACCGCCAGTGCTAGAAGATTGTAAACGAGCTTGAACGCCCCCTACGAGCACTCATGAATAGCCAGGTCTATGGATGGGCCGTAGGTTGCCTTTCTCAGGAGTCGGTAGTTGTGAAGACAAATATTTTCGTCTCGGCTCTCGCGAAGGGACGAGTCACGTTGATACTCTGTGGACACGTCAAGCTCTTTGTATGTATTGTGGTCTCTCTGACTGCNTTCTCCTGGTTTCGTTTGGTATGGCTCAGGGGTNAGCGACGCAAGGACTCGCGAGGTACACTCCAGCCCGGCATATGTCATCCGAACTCCCGNACGACCTGATGGTCCTTGGGGCTTTGAGCTCCAGATTTTCGACAATCCATATCCCACAGAGACTCNGTCTGGTTCCCGTCCTATGAATGCATGGTAGTATGTCTGGGATGTGTTCAGCGCCGTTGACCCGACCGNTGAAGTGATGACTTCTGAACANNTCGTAGCCCTCATTTGGATGGTGTGATACATCATTTGACGCGTTGGATCATCTATCCGCTTTTCTCCACCAATACGATTTGCAGTAAGAGAATATTATAAAGAAAATAGCCTCCCACTTGGTCTGACGGNAANTTTGCCTGCGCGATGCATAAAGCNGAGAGGCCAGAGGCGGTGTCCCTCGATCGGTAGACCAAGTATGGAAACTCTTCAACCATTTTCCGNNAAGTCTTGATTTATTTACTCCATCGCTCCCTTCAGCGGTTTTCCTGAGACCANATCTCTCCCTCCGCCCCAANCCCGTGTCGNGTGCTCTTCCGTCTATGGATGGACCACTCCAGNAACGTGAAGCGCAGCGCAAAGGTGACCACACCAAAACGAACTCCTCTTCGTCGGTGGGTCCNGTTAGGACACCCAGGAAGATTCAGTGGTTGGATGACGAAAATGGGTCGGAGGTAGCGGCGAATAACGGAGGGGTTCGTGGGCAAACCCATACCCACTTGTTGGATGAAGAGGGTTTGGATGTACGTTATTGCTTGAACTAGACTGATTTCTTTGTGNACTAATTTTCCTCAGCCTCAAGCGTTCAAGCAACTCACGGACGCACTCGAGCAGCACCAAGAATCCAGGGAGAAGACATGGTCGAAAGTTCATTATTATACCCCACGGACACCTCGGTCTCCAACCAGTTCTTCGTCTAGAGAGGCAAGCGATGATGAAGACGANTACGAGCCATTCCCGCCTCAACCACAAAATTCCTCGGTGTCCCAACGTTCTCACAAGCCTACTGNGGAACATTCATACCCACCTAGAGCCAGAAAGGACTTCCAAGAGACAGTGTCACAAACTCCTACACATGACGTTCCCGACAACTACATAGACCCCTTCGAGGGCTCTGGCCTTCCGGGGACGAAGGATCTCCACGCATATTCGCAGAAAAGAGCTAACAAGGTCGTCCANAGTCATTTGCAAAGCTTGAGAGGGGCATCGAAAGCAGCACAGAAGAAAAAGAAGATGGAAGACTACTTCTCGCCTCGTGATGGNTCGTCNGCATATTCGTCACCTTCGGATCTCAGAGACGTCGAAGAGGGTATGCCCGGANNTGATATGTACCCCTCGGGACAAGGGCGTATTCTATCCTCACTACTTCAGCTCTACGGCGACGGAGGCTATACTGGCTTAGGGAGCACGTCGACCTTGGCGTCGGTCACCAGCACTAGGGTTAATTCACCGGAAGAACAGAACGAGAAGGATAGACCNGTCCACGGTAAGCACTCTATCGCTGGATTCTTCTATGCGACTGATGAGAGGATTTGACAGTCGAGGGCAAGGGNAAGCGGAAGCATCAGCACCCCAAGCCAAGACTACCNTTCTCTTCCCGGCCACCACAGTCACGTAACGCTGGCGGTGTTATCGGTTCTTTGATCGCTAGTACAGGAAACCTTGCTGGAGTTGCGGCCCCCGTCCATAGTCAGTTACAACCCAATGTCAAACGACCTGGCTATCGGCTGTCCAGGTGACTAATATCTCAACATCCTCATATTTTGACTAATAACANGGTCTAGGTATTCGTATAAGGAAGAGAATGTTCGNCCTCCACCTCCGGCTCGACTCCCNAGCTTCTATGGCACCAGCTCCGATCGCCCCTTCCAGCCCGAGAGTGGAAGGTCCACTCCCATGTCTCCACTATACCACGGCTTGAGGAATTTGTCCAGCACTATGCTCGATAGCATTTCACCCAAGNGAGCCAGACGTAGTGGCCTTTCAGCTTCCCAAGAGTCGCAGGTCTCATCCGANTATGAAGATTGGGCACATCGACGCCAANNCAGGCCCGACGGACGTAAACACAAGAGACGAAAAGCGGAGGTCTTCGTAAGCATTATTAGTACTAAATCAGTAAACCGAGAACTAAATAGCGATCTTCAGATCACGCGTCACGTCGCGCGGGTGATCCAGCGAGAGGAATTTATCCTCAAGCTCACACGGGCGATGATGATGTTCGGCGGTCCATCCCACCGCCTTCAATCCCAGATCCAGTGTGCAGCTAAAGTTCTTGAGATTGACCTTTGCGTGGTGTACTTCCCGGACAATTTCATAATCAGCTTCGATGATGAATCTACTGGGACGAGTCACGTTAAAATTATCAGACAAGTCAGTGCTCTGGACCTTGGGAAACTTTCAGACGCGTATCAATTGTATTGGAAGGTAAGCTGCATTGCCCCCGATGAAAACAAAAGNTATAACTGAACCGGGCCAGGTCACTCACGACCAGATGTACGTCGCGGATGCCTCGGCTCAGCTCGACGATTTGATGCGCAAGAAACCATTCTACAATTGGTGGCAGCAGATACTCATAGGAGGCATGTGCTCATCTGCCATTTGTACTGTGAGCTTCAATGGAAGCTTTGTCGATGCCTTAACGGTGTATCCACTTGGAGCTTTACTGGTGGCACTTCAGCAGCTGAGCGTATATCACGTTCTGTACGCTAATATCTTCGAGTATGCCGCAATTTTGGGTCGAATNGAATCGAATACTTACCCCNTCCCAGATTCACGATCGCAACTCTTTTTAGTTTCATCGCCGCCGCATTGGCTGCGACACGTCATTTCTGCTACCCTGCAATTGCCTCGAGCTCCGTGGTCTTGATATTACCCGTGAGTATAATATCCTTGTTTATAGCCATTGATCTAATTCAGTGCGCTTGGTTCATAGGGCTTTCTAGTTCTGACAGGGTCGCTTGAAACCATGTCACGTAGAATCGTCTCTGGATCTACCCGCATCTTGTTCGCCATCATGTATGCACTGTTCCTGGGATTTGGGTTCGCGATAGGTGCCGCGTGTTTNGAAAAATTTACGCACACCGACGTTTTTGGAGCNGAAGATTATTCTTGTACCCTGACCCACCATCCAGATGGGCCTTGGTATCAGAGAACCCCGAGCCAATTTTGGGGTAAGTGNATAGTCTTACCACAACCCGTCAAGATCGAGCTTTTTATCTAATTTGATTACCGCGCAGCATTTCTTACGGTACCCCTTTATTCTTTGTTCTTGAGCATGAGGAATCAAGCTCCTTGTAATCGTAAAGAATTGGTAAGCATTCCCNATTCAGTCGCCANTCGCCCTTCCATCTGACCGTTGAGTTCTAGCCCCTCCTCGTCATCATTGCGTCTATTGGTTGGGTNACCAACTATTTCACGGGAACGAAGTTCGTCGGGCAAAGCGACATCACCGCCGCTGTAGGGTGAGTATCTTTCTTAACAATTCGGCAGATGCCCNTGCCTNGAGTCAATCTTCTGACTTGCCGCCTGTCGTAGGGCCTTCGCGGTTGGGATCGTTGCCAATGTCTACGCCCGAATTTTCTCTGGTAGTAATGCCTTTGTCGTTATGGTATGTCAATTATTGTCTTCCCCGTNTGGTTTCTCACAGTTTGACATTATTTTCGCTCAAAGATCACAGGGATCCTGTTTCAATTNCCCTCGGGGCTTGGAAACGACGGCCTTCTGAGCTACGCTTCTCAACAAGCTTCCGGATCAACAACTTCCTACGTTGCCGGATTCAATACTGCCATGAAGCTAGTTTCAGTGGCGATTGGCTTGACTATTGGACTCGGACTCGCTTCTGTGGTCGCACACCCAAGGCAGAGCAAACGGCANGAGGACGGTATCTTCAGCATGTAGNGTCATTGTCACCCTATTCATCACTTCTTTCTTTTTTGGAATTGNGNCATGAGAGTGTATTCNTATTGTNCTTCGTAGCGATTCATCATTAGACTCAACGGACTTCGAAACCTTATCAGAATAGATAATCGGTTNAATGTACATCTTTATAGTTCANAGATTAATATTTGGGCTTTGATGANCCTACGAGGGGGTCCCTCAGTTCCATCTTATACTAGAAAGAGATCAGATGTAAATAGGTAACGTTGGGTTGAGCCCCTTCCAATCCGGCCCCGACACGAAGTCCTTCTCGTCTATCAAGAAATCCTTGAGGCATTATCAACCATTAAATCACACTCGGATGAGAAAATGCTNAGAACTCACAAGCGGNGCTTCGACGAGCGCTCCCCTCACCTGATTCAGTCTCTGTTTGACACGGTCAAGTGTAATACCAGGCACGACNTGTCCGACTTTGACTTTGGGGACGTAAGTCTGGTAGTTCCCGCCAGCGTCAGAACTGATAGTACAGAANTACATGAGAGACAACTTACCTCGTAGGTCTTCCAGTTCCTAACAATGTTCGATGGGACAGGCTTAAAAATTTCAGAGAAAATTTCNCTGTTCCTGTGAGCAGTTTCTACCCAGAGCCGANTAGTCTCTTCGCNAAGAGGGTCAGCAACAAGACGATCCTCGTCTTCGAAAGTCTCATCCGGNTTCGGGTGAGGGACAGGTCTCATAAAGTCATTAACATGCACATGACCATCGGGCATTTGAGGCTTGATGAGACCAAGATGCTCTGGTTTGAAGGCGGTTCAGATCCTGCGAAGCATGTAGAGGCAGTCGTGACTTATACCTCGATAGAGTTTGCGACGCAAGGTAGTCGCAAAGCGCGCTACCGGATAATCCNCGCCATTCATAGTCGACTCAATCATGCTTGTGTCCTCGACCACGAGGGCAATTTCGGAGTCTCCGTCACCCTTTTGACTACGGTCGTTGATGTTAGCAGAACCCATCTTAGAAACTGTCAGCAGAAANACTACCGATTACGATAGATATCCACTCACAATGACACGGCGATCATCAACAATCATAAGCTTAGAATGAATGTAAAGCAATTCAGTAACGTAACTGAGAGCTGTTGAGTAAACTGNGGCATAGAAACCGAGGAATNAACGCACGANTTCAATTCTTCGTCCTGACTACCGAGCCACTGTTCATCCAGGAGACTGGATCGGTCATCCAGCATGTGTTGACAAACGTTGTCAGAAACAGCCTCATCACCTCGAACGCTTTTGGCGCCTTCCTCGAATNTACGGATCGTCTCTTCCGCCTGCTCATCGCTCTCAGGAATGGGGAACTCTTGAACGTCCTCTTCTGTCTTTTCAGTGGGTACGATACCCTCTGTCGTTTCCTTGGGAATCTTGATTTTGACGGTCTTTTGCGAAGTGAGCAAGTCACCNTCAATCCATTTGCGGCTGAGAGCAATTTGAGCCTCTGCAAATTTAACGCCAGAGTGCTGNTCAATTTGTTCAATGTAGGTCTCTGGAAACCCTTCATCAGCGGCTAGATTNATATTATTAGTGTGAACACGGACTAATCGGTGCATTGATCCTGTCATACGAGCGCAGGTGGAAGAACCGGATATAGTCCATCCTACCCAGGCTATTCAGTTTTGAGTCTCCCGGAAAATGTCTCATACTTACGGTTCGTATCCTGCAAACCGAATTTTTTCGTAAATGCTGTTCCCGCCTCGATTGATGGTTCGGTATTGAGCTGCCATAATTGTTTTCAGAGAGCCTTCGTTCTTTACATCTCCCGCAAAACCTGGGACTTCGGGAATAACAACGACCACCATGAACTTCTTGCCCTCGTTGGCAGCTCGAATGATACGATCGACCAAGGCTCTGCCAATCATGTTGACNACGACATCGCCTTCTTGAGTAGCCGAGATGCTGAAATNTCATGAGCAAGAAATACCGTAATTTCGTCATAGTAACGTACAAGAACTGATTTTCTGTTGATAAGATAAATGAGTAATGCCCTCGACCTCGGGATCATAAATAGCCTACCGATGTAGATGAAGTGTTCNGCNTCTTCAATCAGCTTGATATCTGCNTNAACTCAGCCGAGGTAGTCGGAATAAGTGAGGTAACGACTCACAGGCATTTTGAATGCTATGTTCAGTGAGGACACCGTGAGACCAGTCGCTGACGCTNCGCACAACCTGAACGTTGCAAGTTCCATTCTTAGTGATTGCATAGCCAGGCTCAGGTTCCNNGTAGCCGTGCCAACGTTGCTTGTACTTGTGACCGATTGCGCCCCACCTGTGGAGGTGAGGATGACCTGAAATTTGCTGGTAAGAACTCGNCTNCGAATTCAAGTGTTGGGTCACNTACGAGCAACAGCCTCTTCGGGTGCATTTTCAGGCTCGTGGGGAAGAGCAAGCCAGGGCCATCTCCTGTAGGAAACAGAGTTGAGCAAACTGAGCAGATACAATCAATAACTNCTGACTTACGGCTCATTGCGATACTGGCGAGAACACACATACCCCATCAGTGAGGACATAAATAGCAAGACATCAAGAATTTGCTAACCTTTCGCTTCTTGATTTCGTTCCATCTTTCAACGAAGTGCTGACAAACGTCCAGGACTACCGGACCAGTGAAGGTCATATGAACCTATTTGAATTGTCCATCAGCAACGTATAGCGGGGGTCGATCAACTAGAAGTTGAGTTGTAGTGGGGTTANACAAACTCACATCATGCCAAGGCATACGAGCGCTCTCTAAAATAGAAAGTTGGTTGCTAGCATAGTTATAAACGTCGTGGAAGTCCATGATACGAGCATTGTTATAGTCTTGCCCTGGGAAGAGTGTNTTGGAGAAGTCAGTTGGATGGACGTCGGCGAGAGGGTGGGTGTGAGTATCCCATCGACCAAAGCAGAGATCAAGGCCACCAATTGCTGCATAGTGGTTGTCAACCACGACAACCTGACCAAGAATCAATCATCGTGAAGTCTCAAATATGAGGCCAGTGCACCTTTTCGTGGTGAGACCAAAACTGGACNCTATCTGCGACAGGTGATCAGGAGAAGCGACGGGACAGAACCAGAATTTGATACCTTTCGCCCCAATATGATCAGGGTGGCGCATGCAACTTATATTAGGATGCAGATTCTCCAAGGTGCTCTATTTCGCNAGATGGATCAGCAATTACTCCCGACAGGAGATCTATCCGAACCACCTTAGTGTGCTTAGAGCTCATGCTCATNGTTTGGGTCACCTATGCTTCATCANAAACAATCCGAGTAAAGGCGACGTTTACGTACCTCCTTATACACGATTACATGGATCATAACACCCTCCTCAGCTTTGCGCTTGAGGATTCTATCAAGTCGATATTCCGGATATTTTGCCGCGGGGCGACGGAGGTAGAGCTCTGGGGTTAACCACCAATCCTAGTCCACTGATCAACCTCGTGCCATTGATTTTGCTCTCGAAACGGGTCATACGAGAATAAAAATGACTTCTTTGGCATTCAATAGCATTTCTGACAATGCCCACATATAATCATGCCCATCAATATGCCTAATCCAAATGAGCAGGTGAATCGAATGACCAACTTCTAACGTACCATTTGACAGTATTCTCAGATCTCTCCCCTGCGAAACTATCAAAACGATGACTGGCTCTAATTTCCGCTCGGATCCTGTCTTGTTCTTGTTCCTCAGGCTCATCGTGGCGCCCTGGTGACAACAGGTAACGTTATGTGAGACAAGCTGCAGTATCATTACCCAAACACATACGGTTTGGATTCCAGAGACCTATCGCACGGGTCAAACATAGCTCTATTCGACAAAAGNANGTAGGACAAACCAATTACTTCATCTCGAGCGTGTTTGGCGCCCTTCTGCGTCAGTTTAGCGATGTCTTTGAAGACGCTCATCCCTTCGTCGACGCGTGCTTGTTGACCTAAAGGAGTTTCTGCAAAAGCCTCAAGCGGTTTCTGGATTGCTTTCTTGAAGAACGACATTNAGTAGATGGAGGAGGAGAACCGAAAGTGAAGCAGACCTGCTATCTCCCGGTGTGGGCTGTGTGTAGGAGACCCTGTTNGTTTCCTTTGTGGGAAANGGGTGGCGGTTGCATATATATACGCCGAGCAGCATTCCTATTTGGAGAAATACTCGGCCCGGGATCGGTCAATAGTCTTGCTGTCANGATATNTCCCCATCTCGAGGAGCNAGTNGAGGCCAGCCTGCAATAANATTGGGCGAAGAAATGTGAAGCNCCTCATCTATGGTTATTGCGAGTATGAAATTCATGAACCTTGGTGGTGAGTNNGAAGCTCAATTACGCATCTCACGCNTTCAGTACCTTGTNGAATCTCGGCCCGGTACTAGAAGCGTTCAATGNNAAGTCAATGAATGCTTCTCCACNTTGCTTCCCTATCAACTAGAGNATCANCGTGCAAGTTCANCNNNCNANNTNATCCNTNGNTNNGTACCANTNNTNNGTNNCNNTATTCTGTTGCTGTATCTACTCCTCAAACGTCCCTAAGTTCTTCCAAGCGTCGGACTCTTGCGTGCATTGCGATTCAGAGTAATGCNTGCGTAACNGAAATCAAGGTGCGCTCAACGTCGACTGAAACACATAGCCTAGTGTTTTGGCTAGGTNNATTTTGCTGGCACTCGAGCTGTCAATGATAGCCTGGACAAGTAACAGTGTTNACAGTGTACTTCACTCATTTTATCANTTNCAGACCTGGGACCTGGCCCCACGCAGGTTCACCCAAACGTGATATGTCATTTCCGAGGAGCAAGAATTTGAGTTCTCGATCATCACATCAATCCGAACCGCGCGAATGCAGGGTTTCTGGATCAGGCGTGCGAGTGATACCTAGAAGGGAATGAATAACAAGCAACGTCAAATGCAAGACTACCAAGAAGAGCCCTAACCCACCTCAAATTCCCTTCAATTACAGAATNGAATAACGTCACTTAGAGGTGCAACCTCTGACGGCCGTCGGCAAAAACGTTTCATGTATTCAACCGAGTCTCTAAGGTAGTAACGAACAAGCATATGTACCACACTACAAACAGAAAAGAAGGCCTACAGGGACNGCNCTGACGTGAATGTCAGAACCGGAGCCAGCCAGATTCAGGCTTCATCCATTCACGGCGATCGAGCTCAATNAAATGACCTNACNTTTGAGTTGCTNTCGGTCTTGCTAACCTTCGCCGCCGGTGCATCGGAGAGCTNAGAGAGTCGAGACGGAGGGTACTGAGGTACAGTCTGTGCTGTATTTCTTGAAGCANTTCCTCTTACTGGTTGATATACTACGGTGGCTGGACTTTTCATTCAGCTGTTGTCAGTAGACAGTCACATATGTTCTTTTTGGGACATCGGGGATTTNAATAGCTCACCGGTACTGATTTATTTTGGCTGGACGTTGGGGCCGGAACGAGNACATGCAGTGTTCTTCAAAAGACCGAACTGGAAATGCCGACAGGCGGTTTAACGGGATATTGTTACCAGAAGGTAGAGAACGAGAAGAACAGTTGAAGNCAATCCTCGGCCTTGTTCAAGNTCTTTGCAACGCAGCGGTCTCATTGANCAGTTCTAGCATGAGGAATATCATACTTCGCTGTACATAATTGCAAGTGTGATANTCATCTTCAGTAAATCNCATTGACCTTGCGTCGNTTATCAGGAACCCAGAGACCATTCGTCNAACTCTGAGGATGCTAGTTGGATGTTAATCTGAGTCGGCATTATCCTCAAGTGCAATATCCAGATTGAATTTATCCACCCCCGCCGATGCGATTTGCCTTCAACCACATAGCAAGATACCAAGTATTTAGTAGTATGTCATATCATATCATCCAAAGACNTCAATGGGCCGAAGTATCACAGCTGCCAATTACCGCCGCATATCATACCATGTCCATGACATTCCCTCGGAAGCTTCTTCTCATTCCACGATGCGATCGCTGCCTCTTGGACCTGTAATAAAAACGTCAAAGATCGTGGCGCAAGTGGTGCGCCACATCAAGGCTCGCAAGAGTGGACATGGGCGAGCGGTACGAGTTGATTGGTGTTCTTTCATGAACTGATTTACCTCTTGTCCACATTAACACCTTCCGACGATTTGGCATGCGACTCATGGGAGTCATTCTACACAAGCCACGGAATCCGGGAAAAGATAAAAACTGTAACATGAGNTCTAACTCGGTTTNAGAAGGTATCGAAACCATACTATCAACACACTGGTTCAACTCGACATAGAGTAATGTTNAATTCAGCGAGAAGTACTTGTGGCGAGACCTNGGAAATGGCCAGTACGAAGACTCCATAAAGCCTGCTTATCTACCCTTGGTGTTTAGAGGTGTAAGGCGAGCACCGACCAAGCCANTACCGAATGCCATCCAGGGTAGATTCTTAGATGTGAGTGCGTGAGAGACCTGAGAGTATGAACGCAGTGGAGGTAGAACTAAAGAGNTAAGATGCCTGATTACGTAGTGGTTAATTAAGNACAGACACACTGTAACAAGCACTCAGGTCTGTGTTCTTGATACTNGTTTCAATTTATGTACGTGAGACAAGAAGCTGATCNGCCACGGGCTTGAGGGNGAGCNATNTGCAACAAAATATGAGATGCATACCTGAGGCCAGGNAAAGGCGATTGATCTCGACTTCTTGGGGTAACAGCAAATCATTGGATCATCATNGCGATGTTTGGAACTACTTGACAGTGTCGGGGTAACTTTCAGATACTAGCNCAGGATATTGGCAGTAGTTGAACCACACTGAATGCCAAGTAATACGACAGCCATGCCTTTAAAATCTGGTAGTGAGCTGACAACAGGTGGGACGAGCTGAAGGGGTCATGNCGGAGATTCGGGGACTGACAGNTGGTATGTTCCATTTAAAAGTATAAGTTATAACNCAACACCATGGTAAAAATAGTGGTCAACATTGCTAAACGGGTTACACCAACAAANTATTGGGGTTATCCGTGTTTTTGGNTCTCGACCATGATAATCGCATATTAGAGACGATGGTCATCCCGAACTTACCGGATACTCGAAACTGCCACACTGGGTGACATAGTAGAGAAAGCCGTGACTNATGCAGTGAGGGCCTCAGTAGCGAGGCTATNCGTCCTACTCACATTGGCGCAGTGAGTTTACTAGGTAGTATTGCATTTACACACCCTTTGCACCTGTCGATCATTCATAAGAGTTTAAAAGTAGTTTACGATTGTAATCAAGNGCAANGTCAAGGAGGCGAAGCCAAGCACAGCACAACTTCANGAAAGGCTCACCAATCAAAAGCCTGGGGCCACCATGCNTCACACTGGTACCCGCAGTGATTCAATGCGATCCAATCTCCCGGCAGGTTCANCAACCTCTGGGGACTCTCGATCGAGTACTGNATTGCACCCGNTCGTTCCGTCAACTTCCGTCCCGACAACAAGGCTCATCAAATGATGAGTTACTACTGGATGTCCCAGTATCCGAGCCTGCAGGTCACTTCCTCTTTAGGCTGTCGCTATGAAACAAAGAGGAGGTACATACTTGCGTCGGCCCCCGTGATGCTGTGGGCATTTCAGGGTGGTATAAAGTGAGCGAGATTCACATGAATTCGGAGTATTGGCACGTTCCTCTAGTATTCNGGGATTTTNACCAAATTATTCGTTCTACGAGGACTTNTGGGTAGATCTGTGTGNTATCAGGAGATGANAGGNATTCTCAAGTCNTGTCTATTGAATATCTAGNNAGGTCTTTCATCAGTTGAAAACTGACCATTAATGTTCAAAGGCTTACCGTATTTTAGAACTNCTTCACCAGCCTCGNNGATCTTGAGGATTACCNCTTGGCATTATCCACAGCTATAGTACATTAAGTATACGACTGCCGCTCATAGTTTCCGGCACATGTTTTCAAGCCTGCCAATGGAGTTTGACANGCTNTNCTACGGGAACATCGACGCACGAAGATCTCGGCGCTGAAGNGCTGTTTGTCCATACTGCTGCTTCACTGAAATCTTACCATGCTNGGCGNTGACTCGAAAGATTTGATTTCTATTTTTACTGATGCCCCAATTTCCAACATGAGAAATANCTGGACGCTCGCATGTCATGTTCNAAAGGTAGACGCCTACTACATCAGGCTGGCAGCTAGGGCATTGGGGGCCCCNGATATCTGTTGACTGATTGTGATTCCAGAGTAATGAGATGGGTAACACGGCGACGCATGATATGATTTAATCTANGATTGATGAAAGNCTTCACNAAGTTGCTGCCGACATGTGCCAGGGGANACAAGCAAAGGAAGACAAGAGCTTCTCCCGAACAAAATCAAACGGCGGTCTCGTATCAATTATCANTGGATAAGTTAATTAAAGAGATAAAGTAACATGCAAAAACCCNGTGCATCTATATAACCCCACGCCCGTCCTTCTATCAGTGCTAATAATACCTGGTGGCCACGAAAAATCGAATAGCGTTGTGCCCGATTTGTCCGAGGAAGCCAAAACANGTGGTACTGCGAACAATGGTAGTGCAATAATTAAACGGAGTGAAACCCGACCTCAGTCGCGGGTGACTGCAAGACCGTCATTTCATACCGTCAGGAACGCGAACCAAGTTGAACCCCACGTAGACACCTAGCTCATGAGCTAGGAGTAGAAGCGGTTGTTGNGGGAGTGATACTGGCNGGAGNTCCATAAACGGGCATTGTAACAGACGGGGAAGGAGCCGACGTGGATGNTGTGATCGATNTATCTAGTGTAGGGATGTAATGACGGATATGTTCTGGAACCAATTCCAACGGTAAGCGCGCGATTGTGTCCAGAGGGGCCCTCTTTGCAAGTGCCAAGAGATTCAGTCGGAGGATTGCGCAGTGGTCGGGTCCTCTTCAGTCGGGTTTGAAGTAGGAGTCATCCCGTTGGCAACACCAGGCTCATCGATAGAGGAATTTGTATCATTCGTCTGCACGTACAACAATCCTCCCTCGCCATTGATACGCAGATTAAGTTCAATGATGAGGTCTGCGACGTGATCCAAGACCTCAGCCAGCTCCTCAGGACCCTCCATTTCTAAAACAGACGTAGTAGAGACGGCGTCAGCGTTGGGCGGGGTCACCTCCTTCGTGTCAACTTCCATGGATGAATCCTCTTCCCCTGCGGTGGCGTCACCATCAGCAACCTTAGTCCGCTTCCGAGCCAGACCCTCCACCTTCTCTTGCATCGCTTTACGCTTCTCCTTCAAACCCTTCCCAGCCCATTCTTCCTCACTCAGGAAAAGTTCCTCAGGTTTATTGATGAGCGCGCTCATATCAATCTTCTGCAACCTAATTTGTAGGAGTGTCTGAAGGGCGATGCAAGCCTTTGGCGCCAGATAGAGTGACGTAGCGATTTGTGCAGCAAGCGCCGAACTCGGGTCGAGTTTGACTAGCGGACAGTGTACCTGCAAGGTTAATTGCTCCGCGGCCTCACGTAGCACGGAATGTCGACCCTCGGAAAGCACATCCACAATCCCCATGACGTATTCCCCCAAAGACATCCCGAGACCCGATTCCGATGCAGGGTGAACGGGATAGGACGGAACCTGAAGGAAATAAACCTCAGCTCATGTCAAAGATAAGTTCACCACTCACCCTTGATTTGGAATAGTCCACGAACTCCGCTAGACTCCGGACATACGCAAAACCGTCTACACCGCCATAAACCACATCCCGAATGTAATCTTCTGCTTCTGCTGCACGCTGTGATGTAAAATAATCGCCGACACTCGCCGCCGTAGGACCTGAGAGAAAACTTGATGACAGACCATCATCATTCACTGCAGTTTGCTGTTCCAGCTCCACATTCGCGTCTAGACTATCCCGTAGCGCATCAAAAACAGCTTTTTCTTCTCCTCCTTCCCTCATGACCCCCTGAGCAATGCCACGCTTTTTCATTTCCTCCGATAGCGCTCCGGCCAAAACCGCAAACGAACCGAAATCAGTTGGATGAACTTCACGCCCAACGAGCCATGGTGGTTCGTCCATCTCAACATCTTCGGCATTGTCTTTTCCCTTTCGTCCAACGGGGTTACGGAGGATATGCCAATGTCGTCTTTTCGANTAGGTGGTAGCGAGGGGTGGCTCGATATTAATGGATGGTGAGGGGTCATAATTCAGGGGGAGGCTGATGGTAGATGGGAATGAGGATGGTCGATGATCTTGCGAGGTACTAGATACAATAGGCTCAGGTTGAGGAGTAGAATTTTCGGACACGGACTGAATTTGCGAAGCTGAAGAGGCAGAGGGTATTGATAGTGGAGGGTATACAGGAGTGAGATGAGGGCGTGTCAAGGGATCGGAAACTAAGGCAGCCAGAACCGAAAATGGGTCTTCCACTAAAATTTGGTCAGCATAAGTGTTGATTGAAAGAACTTGACGCACTCTCGGTGTAATCTAAACTGCCATCTGGAAGGTATGGAGGTCCCTCCTTTTCAAATCGCAACCGCTCCTTCTTGGTCTTATACCGCTTCCCTGTGTAGAATTAAGCTGGCTTTTCATTTTTCATAAATCGATCCAACATACCTTTAAGCTTGAGCGCGACCATAGTTTTCGCCCAATCTGAGCACGGGGGAAACGTTCCAATGCCATCCTTAGAGCCAGGAAGTCTCCCTTCACCGTCAATCGACTCTGAAACGGCAACCGGAAGAGCGCCCTTCTTGTTGGGCCCTCGACCGCCTCTTCGTCCTGTCCCTTGTACTTGAGAAGCAACAGAGGGCGATCTCCCGTTGACTGCGATATCATCAGGAGGAACAGACGCTAGGGGATTATCTTCATCGTCGTCCTCAATATTGACTGCAGCGTCATCATCCTTTTCGATGTCAATATTCCAGTCTGTTTCATACTGGATCACAGTCGACGCAGCCTTGGCAATATGATCAAGTGCCCAGGCTTCTATTCGATCTGCCTCGGTGTGGTAGATAGTGCCTTGGGGATTGAATGTCTTGGCATTAGTTGTGACAAGTTTGAGATCGTCCTGAGTATTTGAATGAGCAAAGTGGAATCGGAATGAAAATGGTCTACTCACCGCAAATTCTTCCAAAGACCGATACTTGCCACGGTTTACCTTGTTGGTCATTGTACCAAAATCCATTGGACGCTTTATTGCCTCTGAATAGCCTGGCACCTGACTAGGATCCACAGGGTTCAGGAAAAAAGCATAATCATCTTTCCTACGAATTCAGTTTCAACATTAGGTCATCGATTTGAGAACGTTAAAAGCCCATACTTTTTGATTTGTTGAATGAGTTTTGAGAGAACTTCTTTCAGCGGCTTCAGTTTCACCGGCCGAGGCGCCTTTTTCTCTGCAAGCTCGACATCGAACGCAGGCGATTCGGGAACTGAGGCTGACGGTTTTGATTTCTTTGCGGCTTTAGCAGCCTTGAGGTTCTTGAGAGAAGGGAGTACAAGAGTCAGACCAGACCTAGTGCTTGTAGGCTTTGGAGAGGTTTCCTGACTGTAGGAGGAGGGGGATAAAGGAAGAGATCCATCCATTGGACTTTGCATCTCAGTGTCTTCCTGTCCTCAGAGCTGCTGACTAAGTCTCCTGTTGTCCACTTTTTCGGCATCCACGTGATGATCAACCAATCATGATACATGATGCAAAAGCCGGACCACTGCTCGCCGACAACGCCGCTAGATTGACGGCTCCGATTCAACCTCGACCTTGACATTTTGCATTTGTACTTCCTCCACTACCTTTTGACGGAACTTACGCCATTATGTTATCTCAGTGCGGCAACTCTCGTCGACCTGCATAGTGATTGCTTGTTTCGTTGTCCTTCGGACCGGATTGAATCACTCTCGTAAAGCAAATCGTTTGAACTCCAACTTAGATCTCTTCTGGTCTTTCATAAACAACTTCTCCGTTGTCATTGACTCAAAGCTACATAAGACAAACCCTCGCAACAAATTTCGATCACCTTCGGTGTTGCCTAGCTCTATTTGACTGGCCTAGTCGCACGCTATAGACAAACCTAGTTACTATGATCATTTCCGTATTCAATCTTCACTACTTCCATTCTCTTGCCTCGGAATCCATGATACTCTCGGCGCTGTTGAACCAGAGCCAGTCTTAGCGATATCGCGCTTGGATCCCGCCAGCCGCTAATTACCTCGCTTAAATAACCTGCCTCCTTGGCGTAAACTCCCGATCGTTGCTGCTACGAGTTTCCTGGAAGTATATTCCCACCTCGAGAGAGCGTTCTTCCTCGGCCGTTACACGTGGCTCTCAGTATATTTTCCTCGTGGCATAAGCGAAAGCGACAGCGACAGTGGAAGCTGCGCGGTTCGCCATCGTAAGCAATTCAATTCCGTTGCTGAGTCCTTTCAGGTTTCCTTTTAAATGCTTGTTCTCAGGTCTGTGTCTTCTATTCTTCTTTTAGGAACGAGGATCTGGCTTCACTTATGTCAGCGACTTCTAAAGAACTAGGAAATCTAATACGCCGGGTTCTGAATTGGCTTGTTGATAAGTAATGGGTGTGACGTCCAAAGTTTCATGCTTGGCGATATAATTGTTCTCCGAAGTTCGGCGTGACTATGTACACCTTAATGCGGGGGGTGTTTCTGGCTGATAAAGCGGACAATGCGTGTAATGCAACCTACCATTTGGACATACGCCTTCGACTTTGCCACTTTCTGATTCACCGTCATAGCCATCAAAGAGGAGATTCCATTTGCCAGTAGCACTTTGGCCTCCAATCCCGGAGCCGTGGCAAGATGCAAGATTTTAGCCTTTGGTTAAGCCAATGTGACCATTGCACAGAATCATT
Source organism: Leucocoprinus birnbaumii (assembly GCA_027627405.1). Taxonomy (NCBI): domain Eukaryota; kingdom Fungi; phylum Basidiomycota; class Agaricomycetes; order Agaricales; family Agaricaceae; genus Leucocoprinus; species Leucocoprinus birnbaumii. The sequence continues at coordinate 50,216 of JANIEX010000014.1, read as the reverse complement.
ATCCCGCCACGCTCCTCCGCGGTCGCCGTCCATTCAGAGATCTTCGATTGCATTATAGTGGTGTATAACGAGGGAAATAAGTCTGGAAGCCACTTTCAACGCTGGCTTCAACTATCTCCAATTGAACGGTCTAGGCTCTAAACAGCCCAAGGCGTGTTCGTCATCGTCATCTTCACAATATCACGACTGGGGTAAATCTGTCACAATGGTTAATCTATAAACCTATCAAAGTGCCAGATGTATCAAGCGACATCAGAGCTAAAGTAGTTAAAATGTCACTGAGGTCTTCGACATGGCTCGTAATCTCTAGAGGCGCGAGCCACTACATCACGGCGGCCACATGGTCTGCGAACGAGTCGACGAATGGTCACTTCATTATAGACGTGGTTATCCGTGCGCGTTCTCAATTGTCTCGGTGGTATAGAGAAGAAATCCGAAGGCAGTCACACTGAGCCTTCATTCGAAATCACCGACTCATTTATTGCTGCCGAGGACGTCTCATGTATCTATGTTATTTGAATTCGTCAAAACAATTCAGAATGTTGGTGACAAACATCATCACCGTGTCACAAATGTGTTTTCCCCGAAGCGGCATTCCTGAAAATACCAAAATTGTATGGGCCTCTCAAGCGCCGTCGTTCCTCTTGTGGAGCAGTGATTTATACATTTTTTTGAATAAGTATTGGAGACCTGGGCGCTATTTAATAAGCATCGGAACAAAGCGCTATATCCAGGGACAGCTATGCCGCTCGTGGAATATAAAGGAGATGAAGCCCTTGATATCTCGAACCTGAGCTGATTGCAGAACCGCGTGACAGCGTGTGAGTGCCGTTGTAGTGACTAAAAATGTGACCAACAGCCATTTTCGTCGGGGCCAGTTCTGTTCGTTGCCACTCGTGCTGTGCAAACGGCGATACAGCGAGCGGCAACCGTTACTTGCATTCCGTCAACGCGGAGAATAGGCGCAAGCTGATAGAGTCCCTTGAAGAAGACAGGTAGCTAGGCAGTGCTGGATTTGGGCACATTTAGCCCTTCCCCATCATGGATCACGCGTTCCTGTTAATGGGAGCTTGATATTTTACTCGATCGACCCTTCAGATCTCAGATGGTTTGAGGATAATCATATTGGTTTGCAGGTTGTTAACGTTATCAAACTGGTTGGTTGCATGGATATCCTCTCGGCTCTCCCAGCGGCAAACTTCGCATGAGTCTCCGGACTCACCACCCTGGCTTCTTTACGACGAGAGCTTCCTCTACTATATCTCTCTCCTCTGACTCCGCCACAGCGTTGTCGTCTCGATGCGTTGAGACTGCACTCGAAGGTCCACCCCCCCGGTTTATTTTTGCTGTTTTCATACTGGATGTCCGGTTCTCGTCCTCCCTCCCCTAATTCCCCTCCAACTAATACTCTCTCCTCACCGGACTCAACGACGACTTCACGACCTTACAGACTTACCGAACCCACTTCTAATATTTCCATAGTAGGAGCACCGACAGGAGCCCCGAACGCCCGTCCGCCTCCAACCCCCACGGCCTCCCGAACAATCATCCGCCCCACAGCAGGCGCCGCAGTCTAGTGGCAAACGGGCTTATTCTGCCGATCCACAAGAAGAGAGTTCGACAATGGCAATGACAAAGCGCCAGAGGAGAACGTCGCCAGCTCCGAAGGAAGAGGAGTCACAAGAGCTGATGAGCCCGTCCTCAGACTCACAGGCCGGTGAGAATGACCTGAGTGACACTAAAGGAAAAGGAGTCGAGCAGCCTCAGCAAGGAAGTGCACCTGTCAAGAAAAAGCGTACACGCACGCTTACAACGCCTCACCAAGCTGCGGTGCTCCACGCGTTGTTGGCTCAGGTGCGGCCAGCCTTGAGCACTCTTTCCTGGACGAAGAGTATCGCTGACACTCGATATTAGTCACGGTTTCCAACAACAGCGATGAGAGAGGAAGTCGGTCGCTCGATTGGGTTGAGCGCTCGTAAAGTTCAGGTAAGCATTTTGAGTCGACTCATACTCCAGGCTCATTTGACTGATGTCACCGAATCAGATTTGGTTCCAGGTGCGCCGAATGAACAAGTTCCCCCCTTCATTAAAGAACTACCTTTCTCATTCTTCTAATAGAATCAAAGACAGAAGGCGAGGCGACCCAGAAAGGAGCCAGATGAATCGGCACCCCTTCCCCCGCGATATGGTCCATTTCCAGCATATCCCCCTCAAGCACACTCTAGCTCCTTCCCCGTGGTACCAGGGCTTAGTCCGATAGCAAACCCCCAACTTTTACCCGTTACATACAACGCCCCAGTGCAGCAGCCGTATGGTCACCCTCAGCGTCCATCCGATCCTTCAGCTAGCAGCGCGCCCGGAGAACCATCAGGCCGGCTCCTTGGGCCTGGGGTGCCAGGTGCTGATTTATATGGGTCTTCCTATCATGGACAGTCTCGTGCCCAAAGGGAGATCGCTCCATCACTAGATGAACCCACTCCCATTAGCACACCGTACTCATCTGGCTCGTCATCTCACTTGTATAGCCCGCGAATTAGCTTGCCACCGCCAACCCAAAGAGCCGCAGCAGCTTCTGGGGCTGCGTATGATCCAAGCTTCAGCCGGACCTTGCCCTCCTTGTCCTTCGACACCGTTCGACCTTCATCTAGTAGTGCCAATGTATCCGGGGGGTCGCAGAGGCATTCGCCTTTCATCACGCTTCCTCCGCCTGAACCTTCCCGTCCCCGTCAAAGATCATCGGTTTCTCCACAAGTACCTCCTTTCGTTTCCCAACAAACACCTGATTCTTTCGGGGCTTCCCGTGGCGTACTCCCGCCACCTTTCACGCTCCAGCCCGAACCGCGCTGGGACGATTCAACCTTCTCTGCAACTCTCCGGCCTGCCATCTATGCAAGATCGCGCACAGGATCACAAACGACTCGGGGAAGTTCTTCTTCGCCCGTTTCACGCATGCGCGGATCCATAGTCATGCATCCAGATTATGAAGCTGGACAACCACCGTCTCCTTCAGACTCTATACCAGCGCCGCCTGCAGTATCCGGAGCAGAATCTGCACCCTCTAATCGTGGGGGGCGATACGATCCAGTCCGTGCGACTTTCGTACCCTATGCCCCAAATATTTCATCTCCGACTCCTTCTCCGACATCCCAAAGAGATCTAGGTGATGATCCAGATGATGCCCCATCTCCTTCTCGCGAGAACCGTTGAATTGCCGCCTCCTTCTTTCGTCTATCATCCCTCCGTTCTTTTGTTTTCTGTTAAATAAACATCCTCACGCCTTTTTGACGATCAAACAGCTAAATGCCGGTGCCTTCAAGTATCCTAAAAAGTCTCGTTCGTTCCTTTCGAATCATACACCTGTCCCTCATTCCTATTGAACGTTATGATAGTCTTAATTCTCGATACACGTAAAGTATTCTCGCTAAATTCCGTGTATTTTTCTTGACCTTCGTTAAACCCATCTGTATCACACCTTCCTTGTTCCTTCTATTCTGGTTATTTACAGCTCTGATAATGCGGGGCCCCTTAACTGATATATCCTATCTTATTGTAACGAACCCCAACGTTTACATGTAATACGTTTGCTCTATTCAATAGAACCAGAACGGACTATGTGGTCGTAAATGCCGGTGGGATACGGAATACTCTGTTTGGATACTCAGACAATACGAGAACCCAGTTCTTTAGGCAACTGTATACGCAATCAAAAACTAGGAAGAAGCAGCGATAATTTTAAGAGTCAGCGTCTCAGACTATTGTAATTCACAGCTATTGATTTCCGCTGAAACGCTTCTCTCCCTCCAACTTTGTCCGCAGCCGTACGCGCGTTCTCAGCCTCGCCTCTCGCAAAGCGGAGTCTACATTCGAAATTGAAGGAGTTGGATCTTGGCCATCCCCATCAGTATGATCATGAAAATCCCGTATTGATCGTCGGGAGCTTCCGTCAGCTCCAACATTATGGTTTGGAGAGTTTCTGTCGAATTCTGACGTAGGAACGAAGTCGTCCACGTTCACGGAGGAGCCACTTTGCTGCCCTGGAACTTCTTTGACATTCATGTTCATGCTTTTCGAATCCTCGTCAACTTGTTTCTTTTCTTCTCTCAGGCGAGACAGCAGCTTCGCCCGTAAATCCGAACGAAGTCTGGTGGGATTTTGATCTTGATGAATTGTCGCTGGAGCGGGAATGCGCGGGCCGTGGGTAGATATCGCAGGTGGGGTCGAGCCCACGTGTACTTGATGTGCTTCTAAATGTTACATGAGCTGACATGTATGGGGATAAATACATCAACTTTGATCGAACCTGTCCGATCGTTTTTTGTGAGCATGCGGGATACCGTGTGTATCTGGGCGCTGGATGGGGGTTTCGACGTGGATGCTGTGGCAGAGTCACCGAAAACGATGCTGGGCGCTGAAAAGTTCGAGGGGTCTGATCGAGGACTGGTAGACGAGCCCAAGGGCGTTGCGAGAGTTTGACTAGCGAAATTTATTTGCCTGAAATCGTCTTGGTGACCGTGATAAAAGGATGATGGTCGCGGTGTGATAGAGCGTGTAGAAATTACGGATCGGCGAAGAGAAGGGGAGGTGCGGATTTCCCGTACTTGAGCAGTTGTTTCATTCTCGGTGTGAGAGGTGTTCGAGATTAAGTGTCGGACTAGATGAGGTCGGCGTGCAGTCTCACCATGATTATCTGTAATACCCTGATGAGGATCTGTGGCGCACCACTGAGTTGGCATTCCTTCTTCAGTTTCATCAACTGAAGGGGTCATCGGGTCTGAAATACGTTCAAGAGACAAGCGCTGACATGGATTACCCGAATTTTCATTGGGTGGCATGTGGTGTTTTAGTCCGTCATATCCAGATGTACGCGGCCGATCAGAAGACACTGCGAGAGAAAGATGGGCCCGAACTGATTCTGAGAGAGACAATTGGCGAGGCACTCTACCCCTCGAGCTCAGATGGTGTTCTTTGTCGAGAGTACTTCTCAGGGACAGAACGGGGTGCTGGGATTCTGTAGTATCAGTAACCACAGTCATTCCCCGCTCATTTCCAGTCGTAGTCGGTTCCGCAGAAACGGAAAAATCGAGCTTGTCCATGTCAGCCCCGGGAGAGTCTTTCGGCAAACCGAATTCAGAGCACATTGTCAGCCGCGTATCTTTTAAATCCTGACTGCCTCGATGTCCGCCAATGGTCTGGGCGAGTAGTCCAGAAGATGAGACATGCTAGGGATACCAGATGAGCTAGTGGGTCCTTGAATTCTTGAAGCCATAAAAGTAACTTGCCTCCCTCCCCTTGCCTTTTTGAGACAGGCCAGGAGCTTGATGTCGTTGGTCGATACTGAGATGGTTGTGGTGACCTCCAGTGGTCTGGCGTTCCACCTGGTTTGTGACACTGCTAGATGACTGTGATAAGAGTTGCTTGGGGGTTTGAGGTGCAACTCGCTCAGGCACTGATACCGCTTCATCGCATGAGCGGGGGATGGCGTCATCAGATGTCAAGTTCCTCGACGCAGAACACTCAGGCCTTCTCGGTTCAAGGTGATCAGAGGGGTCTCTATAGTCCTCCGTTGCTCGAGAGGATCTTGGAGGCGATCTGGAGAAGCGTCTCTCTGGGGATCTATCTCTGCCCTGTTGCCATGCATTCCATCTGGTTCTTTGACGTCTGGTTTGAGGCGGGGGAGAGACGTTGGGTGGGCGCTCATACTGTGATGCAAACAGATCAATAAGACTGTGTAATTCATGCCTAACCAATGAACAGACCTGCACGACACTGTCATAGACAAAGAGGTCCCGATATGGCGACCTCACGTATGAATAAACCTCTGGAAGCACATGAGCAGCTGTTCGTCATCAGAGTTTACAGAAGACAATCCCTACCGTGAGCGAAGTGTTCCGCATTAATATGCCTGTTTCCCGACTCGTAATGGCTATCCATATCCAAGAATTCGGCTAGAAGCTTGACTGCTGATTCCGAGCGAATATCTATAGCTTTCATCAATGAAATGATGAGATTTGTGAGAAACTATAACAGCGAAGTCAATCAATGTTTCAGCTGTGTGCTGTATGGGTCGCACCTCGACATCGAGGCCGTGCCATACTTGCAGCTCTCGTCTCAGGAACGTGGTAGTTCGAGAGATGAGATCAGGCGACGCAGTAAATTGCGCAGGCGTAGGATATGGGCGATATTTAGTGAAAGAATTGGATGCAACATGCTAATGTAGCTTTGGTTAGACCTAGGCGACTCGAGAATCAAGTTTACAAAGACATGACACGGGATAAAACACACCTTTGCATAGAGGTCGTGCTTATAGATCCATCTTCGCATGGCAATGGACAATTCGAGCTGGTCACGTTCATCCAGTTCCTCGCGTCGGTGCCTCTCGCGCTCGCGCTCTTGCCTCCTTCGGCGCGCGGCATTTCGAGCTTCGATTGCGGCAGTGGTTTGTGGAGGTCTTAGTAGCTGTGGAGAACTGGATCTCAGGGGCGCGAGATGATGTTTACGATAATCGTATCGTGTTCGAATATCGTGAATAACATATTCCCCAATAGTTTGTGTACAGAGAGGACAACGGCGTGATTGGGCTTGATTGACGTGGTAAAAGATGTTAGTAAATGTATAATAAGTTAAAGTCCTACTTATGCACCTGTCCAAATCATCAAACAGTCGAAACAGAACTCATGTGAGCACGTTGGGATCACAGTTCGATCCTCCATGGCTTGCAAGCAAATGCTGCAATTCGTATCTGGATTATCGAGGTCTTCGTCTTCTGCGGAACGTACATCGAGATTTTCTTCGTCTTCCTCTAGTCTAGCTTTTTTGGAGGGCGGACTAGCAGTTGGAGAAGTCATAATGATGATAACCGCACCATGACACGAGCACCGAGTCGGCATACCCTGATGCATTCCGTTTTTACGTGATCTAATGATGTGATTAGTCATGACGTCAATGACAATCCGTCAAGCCAGCCTCTCCACATGCCACAGTGGATGTTCAAAAGGCATGTCCAAACTCGCAAGTAACGTCAAACGTGTTCTTGTCCTCGCAGGTAAGCGAGATGAAACTCGATATAACTTAACCCAGCTTCTTGACTCATTCAAATTTAGGGGTGGGAAATGCCGCCGGCACAGGAGCAGCCGTCGCGTGAGTTGGCAAATCCTGCACCACCTTGTTATTACTTACATAGCTGGCTATAGACGTCGTTTCGCGAAAGAGGGTTATACCGTGGCACTACTTGCTCGCCAAGGAAAGTCGCTTCGTCACCTAGAAGAGGAAATTAATGCGTCAGGAGGACAAGTGAGTTAGTAGTATCTGGCTTCCTGAGATTACGGATTTTGAAGGGGTCATGGCAAGGCGGCAGCATTCCCTCTTCTCTCTTATTCGCGTGACGATATTTCGTCCACTTGGATGTCCGTCAGAGAGATGTTCTCTATGCCAGAGTACAGCATCCGAGTTGCCGTATTCAACGCTGGGCAAACTGTGTTCAAACCGTTCTTGGAGATCACACCGGAAGAAGTACAAAACAGTCTGGAAGTCAGCGTCTCTGCTGCATTCGCATTTTCTCGTGAAGCAATATTGTCGTTCAAAGAAAACAGCCTGGAGGAACCCTCCGGAAAACGGGGCACGCTCTTGTTCACTGGTGCAACAGCGAGCTTACGCGGAAATACCATGACTAGCCTATTCGCCGCGGGGAAGTTTGGTGCTAGAGCTCTATCTCAAAGTCTAGCAAAAGAATTCGGCAAAGATAATATTCATGTATGTTCTCGCTGCTTTCGTGATGGTCCTATACTCACGCAACTTTTAGGTGTCCAACGTGAGCTCTCCTTCGCTGCGTGTATTGTACTTAGCACGTTGAACCTTCACCATGGCTCAAGGTCATCATCGACGGAGGTGAGTCTGATTAATAGATGTTTTGCTTTGGGCTATCTCAAAAGTCATCAACCCGTTTCGCTTAAAGTTATACTCACCGACCGCACGCGACAAATGATGGGTCAAAGGATTGAAGGGTTTGAGGATAATTCAAATATTCGAATCAATCCCGAGAGTATTGCCGATGTATGTTACTCACGCACTGTATCCCAGCTGGATTTGATCCCATTCAATAGGCGTTTATGTATCTGACGAAGCAAGATCGCTCTGCCTGGACATGGGAACTAGACCGTAGGTTCCGAAACTCTCATCGAGTCCAGCTAACCTTCAACTTGATCACCAGTACGCCCAGCTCACGAGAAGTGGTGACGTGAATAGTCATTCACTGGTACATAAATCAGCCCAAAATATATGCTACTGTTACATATGTCACTACAGAATTCATACAAATTGGCGTAAATTAGAATGTGTAATAGATCGACATTGCACTTCTCCAATCTACCACTTCTCATGAGCAGGGCGTACTAGAATCAGGATGAAACCGGCGATGGCCCAATGTCAGCCGAGAATGCTAGGCGTAAATGATGACTTCTACGTACAGTCTAACTCCCATGTCCAGGCAGATCTATCTTGCTTGACCAGGTATAGGTATGACTAGACAACGTCAACTAAACGAGCAGATGCGATCACATCGTGACTCACATTTGCTATGCTTTCCGCATTCAGTCTGAGGTCTTCGTTCTGTTCCCACTCAAGCCCTTTTGCGTGGGTTCGGTCTGTCCGGATGACTTGCGCCACATATCAGCTCATAATTAAAGGAGTGTGCACGAGGAGCCATTATACTCACCGCCGTCAATGATCACCTAGTGGAGTTATCGAGGATCGAGATGTCAATACATTTTCAATGGATGTGAGAATTAGAATTCTACTTACGTGCGCGACCTATCACGGCTTTAAGTAACGACAGTAGTTCATACTAGTAAGCGATTATGACTCACATGAATATTCTCTTTCCCAAATTCTTTATTCAAGCTTTGAGATAAAGCCCTCGTCGCGAACTTTCCGGCAGCAAAAGCGCTAGTGAATACATTTCCGCGGAGACTAGCCGTAGCACCTGTGAAAATTAAAGCTCCTCGTTTCCCAATTTCATTCTCGAGTGAATTCTCCTTGAATGTGAGAATGGCCTCCCTGGAGAATGCGAAAGCCGCAATGGTGCCAACTTGTGCCACTTGCTCGATGTCTTCAGGTGTAACGTCCAAGAATTTCTTGAATGCCCCATGCCCGGTGTTCCAAACAGCAGCCCTGATCTCGTACGAGGGCCTTGAGAATCGCTCTTTGATGGAAGCCCAAGCGGCTTGTACGGCTTCAGCAGAGTAAGACGATAGTGGGAAAGCAGCTGCCTATGCAAAGCAGGTTAACGATTATTATCAGGGTCAATCAAGGAGAAGGGTTGCCCAATGGCTCCCATGCGCCTGCCAGACGGCGGCGTTATGGGATCATGAGCGCGAACTAGAACCCACCTCGCCATGCGGAGCCTCATTTAATTCTTTCTCTAGCGTACTGAGGCTGTCCCGACCTCTGGCTATGAGCGCAACTGCATATCCCTCCTTTGAGAAAAGACGACTGAGTGAAAGCAGAACGGAGATAATGTCAGCCACTGAGAGAACATGATGCCCAAATGACAAGGTTATTGATCCGATTCCTCGACTTACGCAACTGCAGCTCCTGTTCCGCCGCCGTTCCCAATTCCTATGTCATGACAGGGAAAGAGTTGAGAATTAATTATACTGGGGCTTATGGGGGTAAACTGACCTGCCACGACAATGACCTTCTTTGTAGATGCCATTTCACTGGTGTATCTTGATAGTCTTCTAACTTTGTTCGTAACTGAGCGACAAAACGGTTCCTTGATGATTCAACCGGGTGGGACGGCCTTTATAACGTCTGAAACGTTCGCTTGGTTTGCGAGATTATGACACACGATGGCATGATTCGCTCTTGATAAGCAGGATACTGAGCTCACGTCAGCCGATTTAGAACGGTGGGAACGGCTTGGTTTGAATACGTGCTTCTAATATAAAGTGAGACTATCTTTCGCTGATTGCTGAGAAAGAGAGCTCGGTCAATAGAGCGGAGCCGCCGTAGCTCACCCCGAACCAACTACTGGATACTGATACTTTAATTAACTTTTGATCTCATCAGAATTCATTTTGCTCCTAGTGGCGGTGCCACCTGATGAAGGGCCTCCGCCCACTGTCCGCGGCGGAATGCTTAATTTTAGTATGCTAACACGACATTACCCGGTGCCCCCAAGGAATCGGCAAAGATAAACCTATTGTGCACCGAAAAGTCGATTTATGGTTATTCATGCTGAAACTAAATCGATACAGATGCAAGCTTAGTGTAAGCGTCACGACACTGGCCGACGAGTCAATTTTTCCCCAGTCAAAATGAAGTTACATCGATGTCAAACATGGTATAGGCATGTTTTCCCTTTTTGACATCAATATACTGTCTGTTTTCATCAATATGACACGCGACACATCGACTGGTTGATGCAGCTTGGATATCCCTGCTACTACATATACTTGTGCAAATTTACAAATCAATGCCAAGGAAGAATACACAGGATTGCAATCTGGTCACGCTCTTGATTGCGGCCGATATTTGATCCAATATAAAAGCTGAAGTGTCCTCCAAGTCTGATTTCAGTAGTGTCAAAATTTCACTCCGAGCTGTAAGGCATCCCAGTCACTGATTTCGCTTTCGTACACGACAATTTCTTTCCACATCGCTCCCTTGCCGAGTTGAAGAAAGTTCCAAAGGCGGTACGTCATTGATTTCACCACCCAATTCCCTAAGGGGACTGTATGCTCTGACTGGGTGTTTGCCAAGCTTATAAGTTCGCGCATCTTTCATCATGTGGGATTTCAAATTCAGCTACAATGCTATAGTCCGTTCATTCACTTGTATATTATTCCTTCATTGGAATTTTGACCCTACGCTAAGTAATCGCATGAGAGGAGTTGATGCGAATCAGAATTCGGGCGGATCACCTTTAGACTTCATCAAATGTCCAGAGCTGGTTTTCTCCCTTCCATGCACCCCAAATCTCGATGTCAGGGCCTGCTCCGTGGTTAGAAAGATCGAAGCTCTTCTTGACACCAGGGACGGAAATTCTGGGTACAAAATTAATGCTACTTCTCATTGGTGCTCGAAGAATTGTCAGCATACCTGAAGCGATCGGGGTGATTGGTTTGATCTTCGTGCCAGATATGCCAAGTGTACTGCTGGTCCACGGCAATGACTTTGGCCCCATTCGCATCACTGAAATTCTCTACTCCTGCATATTTCCCATTGGCAAGGTTCCTAAGGGTCCAACCATCATTCTCGCGTTCGAGCATCCACTGAGAATCATTGGTGTATCAGGACAATGTCATTTGAAGCGCTGAAGAGGCGACTCCTACCCTCTGATTTTGACCTCCGTTGTCGGAATAGCCAATGACTGTCCAAAGGTTGTTTAGATCCGCTCGAGCTGGAAGCACCAAACAATGACCCACTTTCTCGGTTGTTTGCACCGGACAGGTCGACGACGAAGGACGGGGTTTTGACATTGGTGATCTTATACACACGGCCTGATTGGAGGTCACTGACACCCATCGTACGATGATTATTAGGGGAGAGACGTTCAGCTGGAGATGATCTGAGCGATAGCTTGGCTGAACACCCCCACTTTATTTAAGTTCAATCCCAAGCGGTCATGTGAGCAGAACGTCAGAAGCAGTTGAAAAAATGGGGGATAAGACGTTTAGGGTACATTACTGTCGGCAGTTCGGTTCACTCTTTCTGACGTTCATCGATCAGCTGAGAGATCATGTCTTTTATCTCGTGGGGTCCATTCCACTGAAGATTCTCGAACAACCCACTATCATTGTGGTCGTGGCCGTTATATTTCATGTTGATGAACCCCAAAATCGCAATCAATGGCTCACAGAGTTAGACGACTGTACCCTCTCCATCATCAAGGAAGCTGGAGCTGGGCTAGCATACTTCGCACGTCCCCAGTTGAGAATGAAGTTACTGAAGGTGTTAGCTCCAAATCAAGTTTGTTTCGTGAAATGGAAGGAAGTGGATCATACTCGCCATTGACGTCGAGCCTTTACGTATCCGCAGCCTCGCACTATGACACAGTTGGAGTCACGCTCAATAACAATGCCCTTGAACGGCTATCGATGACATGACGACATCGATTGTGGCTCCAGTGGTTCTTGGCCATGCATCTGGATGCGAACAAGGGTGGGACCGTCCGCCGTTGATCAATCGTTCAAGGTACCGCCCCATTGATCTGTCGTGTTAGTCCGTACCCATTAATACTACTAGTAGCTCCGAGGGGTCATTGCGGTCATTGCTTTCTCCTGTCTCCAAGCCTGTTATTCATTTCATGTCCTGAACAAGTCAGACTTTCTGTATAGCTTAGATAGATGAATATTCTTACGAGGCTTCGACAGTTCTTTACCTTCGACTCAAACACTTCGGATAGATATTCTGCATCCGATCGTAGTCTCCGAATCATTTCAAGCCGACCATTCACCAAAGCTCGTGGTTAGCCTACCAGTAGCTGTGTCAACAGCTCAAGTGCACGAAGTCTGAGTTTCTAGGTTATTCAATGCTCTTTTGAGATTCGCGGGGTCACAGTTAAGTAATTACTGGCTTCAGTCAACTTGAAGTAGTAGTCTCATTAGACCGTGCCTAGGGAGTCCATTTAATCTTGCTTAGGGCCCACCTCAAAAACCCTTTTGGCTTGACACAGTCTTGATCGCCTCCGGATTCTTGATTCCGGAAATCAGGACAATGCTGTACATGTGATGAAAGCAAGTAGAATTATTGTTTGGATGATTCCACGAATCTCTATCGACCTTCCAGATGCCTGAAACCAGTAAAAGGTGATATGTAAATCGACGCAATTGATTGCCGATCAATTCAGGTCTGAACTTTTCCCATCCTGCCCACGGTCACCAATTCTTGACGCTCATCACGAGAAGCTCCCATTCGACTTCAGTTACTGGAGACATGCGAAACTGGATCATATATGCGTTTCGTTCGTGAGATGATAGAACAACTCACAAAACGAACGTGCCTGCAACTGAAGATGCATTCCAGCACCCCGTCTTCTCTGTTCCCCCCTCCCTAGACCTAATTACATATAGCGCTTTGAGATGAGGCGGATTGCCACTTCATATCTTCTTGCTCATTTCCTCTTCATTCATGCCCGCGCATTCGCAAAGGAATTCGACCCGCTCCACCACTCTGGTCCTGCTTCTCCCTATTTCGATGCTCCACCCGAAGCGGGAATATCCAGCGAGACGCCCGGAGAGTGCACAGTTGATCAGGCTGCCTACATTGTTCGACACGGATCGTGCGTGCTTGATATTGAGATCATGCAAAAAATCGACCTCACCTCATGAATAGTCGCTACCCCGAGCCTGGCTCCTTTGCTGGTTGGCAAAATCTGTTTGAAAAGTTTCAGAATTCGTCATATACGGCAAACGGTCCCCTGAATTTCATTCCAACATGGATCCCACCCGTCGATGATCAACCTCATGAACCACTGTTTCTGACGTCAACGGGCTCCGGTGAAGCCTTCGATCTCGGTGTAGAGCTTCGAAAACGGTATCGGTTTACAGCTGGTGGCTCAAATTTTACTGTATGGTACGTTCCCTTTCCTGATTTTTTACATCCGTCTCCTCAGTGGTATCGAAGGTCAGCAGATCAGCAGCGTGTCGTGGACACAGCCTCCTACTTTATTCGAGGTTATCTATCTCAAGGAAATTATCTCACCACTCCGGCCCTAAATCGAGGATCCATTGTCACGATGCCCGACTCAGTCAACTTCACTTTTGCTGACTCGTTGACGTCTTCAAATGGATGCCCAAATTACAACCTAGGAAACAATGGTAGTGCACAGTCCAATGCTTTCCGGAGCACCTTCCAGGGACAAATCGCAAAAAGGTTAAACAAGTTCCTCGACGGGCTTGTCCTCGATAACACGGACATTGGTGTTATGCAAGATCTCTGTGGATTTCAAACAGAGGTTAATGGGGACATGAGATTTTGCGAAGTGTTCTCCGGTGAGTGTAGAAGGTTTCTAACGCACTACGACTATTCAGGTGTCCGGCAGAGTCTGAGTGGCTCGATTATGAGTACGCACATGACCTCAACTATTATTACGGGTATGAGATTCTGGGAAAACGATGAACGGTATTTCTAACTTAGCTGACAGAGCTGGCCCCGGTAATCCGTTTTCGGCTACTGTTGGGTTTGGCTGGCTCAAAGCGATCACTGGTCTTTTCAACGCCGGGCCGGGCTCAACGATACGAGGTGGAAACTTCAATCCTCCACCATTAATTATGAGCTTCACGGTAAGCCTATGCAAGTCTGATACCATTCTTGGTACATAAATTGACGGATCCTGTGAAGCATGACAACAATCTGCCACCCATTCTCTCAGCTCTTGGTGTTTGGAACTCCTCCAATGAGCCTGGCGTGTTCCCACTCCCACCCACGCACATACCCAAAGCGAAGCGTTCATTCCGTTCCTCTCACGTCGTCAGCTTCCGAGGGTATGTCGCGCTCGAGCGGCTGTCATGTTCACATGAGCTTCCATCATCAGTCAAGCATGAAGCTGGGAAATTAGTACCCCTACCTGGAATAGATACTATGTCGGAGAAGTTCGTCAGAATAAAGGTGAGTGACTTCTCAAACCGATGTAACTCATTCACGGAGGCGGCATTAGGTCAATAACGCTGTTGTGCCTATCCCGAAATGTACATCAGGTCCAGGTTCATCCTGTCCATTACAGAAATTTGTGACGTACGTGGACAATGATCGAGCTACAGCGGCCGGAGACTTCATCAAGGTCTGTGGACTCGAAGGAGTCAGGAACGCAACAGGGGAAGTAGACTTTTTTACCCAGGTGCCTTCGAGCAATGCACAATCGATCGTTGTAGAGCTTTCTACATTTTGATTAGAGACTCCCTGTAGCTTTTGGTGTTCGCATTGCGAAAGTTGAAATCTTGAATATGATTAGCTTTAGTACTTGATCGGAGTTACCGCGTCTTGCTATTATTGACAGTCATAAGGAAGTAACAGGATCTTTATGAGAGCCTCTTCGGACAATCCTACATCCGCGTCTAGTGTATACAGCTAAATGAGGGTGAGCTTTCATAAATATCCGGTAATTACACCCAGCAACGAAAGGACAAGTCTGACGGTAGTACAATCGAAGCACTCGCATTGACGTGGACTGCACGAGGTTATATTCTCATGAGGTTACGTCATACAGCAAACAGGATCCACGCAGTGCCTGCAGCGTAGGAGTGAAGACACTTTCTCCATCAATCCACCGGTATTAGTAAAGTACGCGGAGAGAATAATACAGCCGGATATTAATTAAACACTAGTCAAAATAGAGCCGATCAACAAGCAAAAAGATATGTCACAAGTCTGGAGCCGAGGGGTTGATAGCGCTGCAACTTATAGCCTAGAAATTCGAATGATGAAATTGGTCAAATCTTCGCATTGACTCCGACATAGATAATCCTGTCGAGGGAGCGATTCAATGAACGTTCTTACTACATTGAAAAGAGGAACCCACTCATCCGGCTTAGCCAACCAATTAACAGTTTCAGGGAACATGATACCTGGATAGCTGGTCAACTCACATCTCAATTATAAACAGATCCAGACTCACAAAGACGACGATAAACGTCCTCAATGAAGAACCTGCGAACAGAACTGAGGAAGACACCGGGCCTTCCTCTTCCGACTTTCCTGCTGACGAAGTCGTAATATGGGATTCTATGAGGCGCGAGCATTAGGCGAGGTAGGACTCGATCGGACGACATCGTACATATGAGTGTGATGGGCGGCAACATCATGGAGGTCATGAATTAGTTCAGCTGCTCCCTGAGTGTCAAGGCGAGCCTCAAGTGCAGAGATGCGTTTTACGATCTCGTCAATCTAGAACGCAGCTCAGAGGTGCCAGAACGAGCATAATGAAGCGAGAGCTTACCTCAACGTCGACATACTCACGGAACCCAAGATAGTAGGTGACACCATAGACACCTGGAAGTGTCTCTACCTTCTCAACGACATAGCGATCATCGAGGGTTACATGCCCAACAGGGAGTACATGGACAGTGATGAATACCTGGTCAAATTAATCGTGAGTAAAATATGTTCTGGGTGAGAGGTGGTACCTTACAGAGAAGCGGGGAAGAGCAGGCCACTGGCAAATGAATCCTACAATAGGCCGGTCAGTGAGAGGAGCGGGGAGCNAGATTGGACCTACCAGTAAACGAGTGAGGAACACCACGTTCATGTCCCATCCTATGGAACACAGCAAGTAAAGGCAATCGACCGATCTCTCGCTTTTGTTGGTTCTCCAGGTCAGTTGATGGAGCAACACAGTAGAGGGTAGCATCACGATCATTGTCGCAACTTTCAGATACTATCAATGCACTGTCCCCACTACAGGGCAACGCTCCCGACTTTTCGGAAAGGACAAGGAAGCGGTCAATGTTTCGGCGACTCGTTATATCGAAGTTCTCTTCAAGACCCTAATCAATTTGGCATTTAAACATGCGGATCGATGACTTCAGGAAGGCACTCCACCTTCGCCCAGCTCCAGAAGACCATAAGTGCCAAACTATGCCGAGCACCAGGACATTCAGGTCCAGCCCGGGAGAGACCGAGGTAGAAGGAGACGTACAGAATCAAACCAATAACTAGAGGTACCCATGCTCCTTCTGGCACTTTCCTGAGCGACGCAACCCAGAAGAGACCTATTATTTCACGTGGATTGCGATAGCGCAAATCAGAGGTTTATGGGAAATGTGCATCAGCCAGTCACGCACCGTCGAAGAAACCGAAGACGAGGAAGAACGCGAGAGCGAGGGCAACTGGTAGCTGCTTCACATAGACTGTTTGCAATGCGATGAGCACAGTCGTGGTGACCATGACAGTAGAAACGGCAAATCTGTGATGAAAGATATCTATAGTCTCAGAGTTTAATCATATCTGTATCGAGCCTTACCCGTAGGCATCTGTCATGTGAGCTAGATCTTTGAATGTTGCGACCATGATAGCTGTAGTTACCATGACTGAATTCAAGAAAACGGTGAGACAGGGCAACTTTAACGATTACAAAAACTTACGTGTCCAGTTAACAGCAGGGATATAAACCTGGCCCTGTATTTTCTCGGAGGTATAGATGAGACGGAAACTGAGCAAATTATCAATCAGCGTGACTGGAGCTCTGAGGAATAAGAGAGGTATATGAACTAACGGAGGTAGGACTTTCATGTTGACGAGCTGTTGTACAAGACTGAAGGTTGCGCTAATCATGGCTTGAGAGGCGATAAGCTGGGGTGAAGTTCGGATTATCGGCCATCAAAATTAGACTAGAGTATTAACTTACTGTAGCGAGAATTCCAAAGACGTAGAGAATCCTGAAAACCGTCCGAATGACTCATGTTCATTGATAGCCATTGCCGAGAGGGTGAAGGGCGCCGTACCAGAAAAGCGGGCCATTGGGTTTACCAGGGATGGTAAGATAAAACAGATTTGGGAGCACATCTGGCCCATCCTGAATCAGTCTCGCACCCTGGCCGAGGTATGCGAGGATTAGCGAAGGGTATACAAATGTTCCAAAGGAGAGCTGTATGACTTCATTAGCACCGCAAAACAAGTTGCATGAGAACCATTGATTCTAACCTGGATTGACAGCATGTTGAATTGACCGAGACTGAGATTTCGTTTGAAGTCTGGTCGTTTATGATATAAACATTATCTTACTTGGCAAATAATGCTTCACATCCCGTAATAGCTAGCAACACTCCAGAAAGGGTGTCATAGTTCCGTGTACGAACGAAATCTGCAATAAACTATAAGATCCTTGTATCTACCTTGAAGTAAATCGAGTACATAAGATAGCGCGTGATGGGTCGTACGCGCGCCATATGCCCGGGAAGGCCATTATGTTCGCGATACCTGTGCCAGCAAGGAGCAACAGCCATATGCAGGTAACTGCTAGATGTGAGCATAGGAAATATATTTCTCTTCGTTCTGACGCACTGGGAGCAAAGATAGATGCCAGACGGGCGGTGCCAAACGGCTGGGCAAGGAATAGAGTAACAAGAAAACCGATGGAGATTGGTATGATATCCTGAGATACATCCGGCTTCGCGACGGCTGAAAGTGGTTAGTATCTTCCCCTTCCTTTAGTAAGGATGAACTGTTCACCAATGCCGCCAACAGCACTCGTCACGGATACTGAGGCAGTAAGTATGCCATCTGCCATAGTAAGGCTGGTTCCAAAAAGCGACTGGGGTAATATCAAGCACTAGGGGCAGAGTCAATGTCAAATCAAGGCTCACCCAAACGAGGAAACTCCATCGCAGTTTCTGAGGTGCTTTTCTTCCATGCTCACTAGGTGGAATCCGCTGACTGGCAGTCAGGGAGTCTCGGGTTGGAGCAGTCTCGAAAGCCTTAGGAGGGTAGAGCCCCTGAAATAAGGCGAAAGGCCCACCCTCGCCTAATATTCTGAGTCAACTTCCTTCACTAAATGATCGCTGTGACGACTCGCCTTCGTATGTGCCATAATGTAGAGCAATAAATACCTGGAAGACGATGAGGATACTGGGAATAAGATGAAGACAAAATTCACATATTTGAGAAGAGGAAGAAGGGTCATTGACCAAACAATGGCACTGATAGCACCAACTACGTCCTCCTCCGGTGGAACGCTTCCTGCAGCAGGCCAAATGCCGTTTAAAACGTAAAGAGGGGAGGTGCCGATATCAGAGTAGATGATACCTGATAACAATTCTGCTGAGAGTTTGAGAAGTCAAAATTTCGATGATCGTACCCAGCGTCTGGAAAGCCATTGCGAACAGCGGCAACCCACGAAGAGTGAGTGCGATCCGCTCTTGCTTGCGAATATCAACAGACGAGACAATAGACGATGCGGAGGACTTTGTCATGCCTGAAGTTATCATAAAGGCGCTTACCAAAGGAAACAAAGCGCCGAATTTTAAGAAAAACAAGGCGCCTACATTGTCATGCTTATCATTTCCCCGATAACGACCAGACGAGATACTTGGACCGACCCTGACGGTAAGGGGTATACTAGGTGATGGCAAATTTCCCTCAGTCTACAGAGGGAATTTAGCTATAGGAGGGTGTGTATTGAGATAGGTGTACATACGATCTGTACGACTCTAATGTGTGTGGCCGAGCGAGTTCAAGAGTACATTTTCTGGACTATGAGTGCCATGCAGAGTAGTGACCTCGTCGTGTTCTGCACCTTCATTCTCTTAGCTTCGTCGTGCCCATGACCTGTCCAGCTGAATAGTTATCTCTTAATGGGGCGATCCTCTAATAGTGGTGGCACGGCAGGAAATGAATCATCTGCGGTCGCACCTTCCATGCCAACTAGTAGGAAGAGATAAGCGCAATTGAGTTGGTACCTTTCATGAAACGCGGCTACTTAATCTCAAATTGTTATGTTCCTCCATCCAGACAACTAGGAGTCACGAGCAAAGCCGATTTAAGTGGAGCAGTTTATCATGACACCGCGTACGAACTATGTATGCTCTGAAACTTGGCCACCGGCGGTAAGGAAAAGAGAGCTCCATTGTCTCAATGATGTGTCGCTAGGCAAGGGTTATTAATATGATTATTCCAGCTAGGAGCGTGGATGTCCATACCGTAGAGTGTTCTGTCCAAAAGCGAGAAGTTCGAGGCCCTTGCCACTTGGCACTTGACGGCGCTGGTTTGTGAGTATCTTCAATTTCAGTAACGTCATTTCCCGGAAACAGTCCTGTCCTGAGCTCCAAGGCCGCCTCTTCCCTCCACTCAATCAGGTATCACCCAGGTACCCTCGTCCCTTTGACCTTTCCGGTGGAGGGTGAGTCCTGACATTCCATTTGCCTGGTTTCTAGTTAGTCTGACCGCATTGCCATATGTTCAAGGTTCACAAACTTTGTATCTCAACTTACTAGGTAAGCTCACATAGGCCAGAAGCTGAGGCAGGCTTTATATAAACCACCTGACAACAGCCATTCATAACGCATCATGTGGTTGAATACTGGTATTCAATATTCATTCGTGGCCCTCCGAGTCATTGATCGGTGCTGGTAATCATCGATCATCGATCATCGATCATCATCAATAAATGGAGAATAAGGTACCAAAATGAGTAATATCACTGAATCCATGTCTTCGCAAGCTACGAGAGATTCAGTGGCCTTATTACGATGACAGCGATCAAGCCTTCCATTCCGGGGTTCATTAAAGTGCTTACACCCATAGCCTGATTAACCTTTTAGGTCATATAGTCGGATTGGTCAAATCAAGGTCCGCTGGTTCCCCAGCTGTCTTCTTGGTCACAAGTCTGGCAATTACTGTGAGATGGCTGAGGATCCGGTGCATACAAATTCGCGTTTACTGAGATTATGATGAAGTCATATAAAAGAGCTGTCATTAGAGGGCGCAATGGGAAACTGGAGAAAATAATGACATATTTTGGAGTGTTTGAGTCGGCATTATATTTTTGTGATGTATTGGGCTCTCGCTCCTGACTACTTTAGTCGTCTCGTCTCGCTGTAACATAGATAGAAATTTCTCTTGGGGAAGTCAAGTTGGCATTATGGAACGCAGGAAGAAGAAAACTGTCGTAACTACAGGAACCGGTCATGGAATATCCCAGTTAATACTAATCAGGATCGGGAGGCGGAGTTGAGGTATGAGAACCTTTTGATGGATTAGATCTTAGCATTGACTCCGACATATATGATCCTGAAGCAAGAGAAACCCGGTGAGTCCTGAATCCTTGCTCAAGGAAAACTCACGAACTCATCTGGTTTTGCCTTCCAGTTTACGGTCTCGGGGAACATGACACCTAAAACAGTTAGAGATTATGAGTTAATGTTGGTGTGTATCGAGACGCACAGAGACGGCGGTAAATATCCTCAATGAAAAATCTCCTGACGGAGCTAACGACATAACCGAGGCGGCCCGAGAAGACATCTTTGCTTGCGAAGTCATAGTAGGGAATGCTATAGAGAGTGAGCGAGACTGAGGTCCACGCGAAATGGAAGGATAGTATGTGCCTACATATGTGTGTATTGGTTTGCGACCGCATTGAGTTCGCGGATTATCTCTGGTGCGCCTTTGGGATTCGTACGAGCTTCCAGAGCAGAAATACGTTTAACGACCTCATCAATCTGTTCAGTGAGTGATAAGTCAAGGTCTGTTCGCAATATGGACTCCGATTCAATCTGCTTGCCTCAACGTCGACAGATTCACGGAACCCGAGATAGTAGGTGACCCCATATACTCCATGAAGGGACTCAACATTCTCAACCACATAGCGGTCGTCTAAGGTGACTCGTCCAACGGGAAGAACATGCACCGTAATGAAGATCTAAGTAATTTGAATAAATTCGATTGGTCTGAGGATAGTTTCCAATCATTGCTTACAGCAAAACGTGGAAGAGAAGGCCATTGATGGATGAACCCTAAATAATGGGAGGTAGAGAGTGGTGAGTAGTGCATTTTCTCTGAGTAAGAACGCACCTGTAAACGAGTGTGGAACACCGCGTTCATGGCCCATCCTATGGAATATAGCGAGGAGCGGCAATCGGCCAAGCTCTCGCCTCTCTTCATTCTCAACTTTCAGAGATGGAACCACACAGTAAACGGTGGCATCGCGATCGGAGTTCTGGTCTGCCTCTGATATAGATGTCTCCTCTGTTGGATATCCAGCTTTCTCCGAGATCAAGAAACGGTCGAGGGTTCGGCGATGCGTAACATCAAATTGCTCCTCGAGACCCTACGGGAGGGGGGTTATCATGGTCATATCAGTGGATAATCAAACAGGTGTAAGTACCTTGGCCCAGCTCCAGAATACCATGAGTGCTAGCCTGTGCAAGGTGATAAGCACAAGTTTTCAAGAGAATGACAGACTCGGAGGACATACAGGATCAAACCAATCATCAGAGGTACCCATGCGCCTGCCGGTACTTTCTTGAGAGATGCACCCCAGAAAAGACCTGAATATTGAAATGTGAGAGTACCAACGATTGTTCAGTGAGAGCATCGTACCGTCAAAGAACCCGAAAACCAAAAAGAAGGTGATTGCTACAATGACGGACAATTGCTTGACGTACACTGTCTGGAGTGCAATAAGCACAGTCGTAGTGAACATGACTGTTGAGACAGCAAATCTGGTGAAGATTTATCAGAGTCGTCATCAAACTTTGGGACATCGATTAACTCACCCGTAGGCGTTCGTCATATTCGGCAAATTCTTGAACGCTCCGACGACGACGATCGTTGCAATGCCGACTGTGTTCCCCGCTAGTTGGATAGGGACGGTATCAGTTACAAGGCCTTGACTTACGAGTCCAATTTGCAGCAGGTACGTAAATTTGACCCTGGATTTTCTCAGAGGTATGGATGAGGCGGAAGCTGAAAAGCCTCTACTGTTGGTGAGTCAATAGTGAACACATTATTAGATCACATACGGAGGCAGCTTGTGTGTATTTACGAGCTGCTGAACCAGACTGAATACGGCAGTAATCATAGTCTGAGAGGCAATAAGCTATGAAAGCCAACGATCATCGGCGACTTAGATAACTCTCAGCCTATATTAGCTCACCGTAGCGAGAATGGCGAATACATAAGTGATCCTGCGTTCAGCATTTCGGAATCATGCATAGTTCAGACCGTCATAAAACGACTCATACCAAAATAGAGGTCCATTGGATTCACCAGGGATCGTCAGATAGAACAGATTCGGAAGCACATCCGCGCCGTCTGTGATCAAACGTGCACCTTGACCGAGATAGGCGAGAATTAACGCCGGATATACAAATGATCCGAAGGAAATCTGCATGAGGCAAATAAGCGTTGCAAGCTCGAGTAGCCGTAAATTCGAACCTGAATCGAAAGCATGTTGAATTGCCCAAGGCTGGAGGGAGATGAGTAAATATACGTTTGATAACGGAGTCAACGAACTTGGCAAACAGAGCTTCGCATCCGGTGACCGCTAGTAGAACTCCAGCCAGAGTATCATAGTTGCCGGTGCGCACGAAGTCTAGAAGGAAGTAATCAGGTCAAGGCACGCGAGCCGGTGAATGAGAAAAATAAAATACATAGAATTGCTCGAGATGGATCATAGGCTCGCCAAATACCGGGGAAATTAGTGATATTTGCAATACCCGAACCTGCGATGAGTAAAAGCCATACACAGGTGACTGTCACTCGAGCGTCAATAAATATACGGCTAGGAGAGTGAAATTAGAAACCAGGAGCAAATGCTACCGCCAGGCGCGCCGTGCCGAAAGGTTGGATAATGAACAAGACGACAAGGAAAGCAATGGATATGGGTATGACATCTTGGGATACGCTAGGCTTTGCGACCGCTGATTGAAGATTCTGGTTAACATAACAAACATCTGGAGTTCTACTTGCTCATAACGCTTACCGATACCACCGACGGCACTTGTTACAGATACGGAAGCTGTAAGAATGCCGTCTGCCATAGTAAGGCTCGTCCCAAATAGCGACTATAATATCATCAGACACCTGGAACAAAGGACAACAGCCTCTTTGGAACGTACCCAGACGAGGAGAACCCATCGTAGACTCTCAGGTGCCCTCCAACTGCGCTTGCTTTGGTACACTCGCCTGTTTGCAGCAAGCGAGTCGTGGGTCGGAGCTGCCTCAAATTCCTTCGGAGGATAAAGGCCTTGGAAAAGCGCAAAGGTTCCGCCCTCGCCTGGTCTCTGTAATGAGCTAGAGCAGATTGACTGGTAGTCAGGGAGTCAAACCTTCATGAGTCCCATAGTGGAGAGCGACGAAAACCTAAAATGTATCAGCTGCTGGCGATAACCCACAAAAAAACAACTCACGTATTTCAAGAGAGGAAGAAGGGTCAAAGACCAGATAATCGCGCTGATACCACCTATTACATCTTCTGAAGGAGGGACATCGCCTGAAGCAGGCCAGATCCCATTCAGTACATATAGAGGAGAAGTACCAATGTCAGAGTAAATTATTCCTTAATGAACCTGAGTCAGGGCACGACAGCTTTGTTAGCTCATTTTCTTTACCTAGGGTCTGGAATGTCATGTAGAGAAGTGGCAGTCCACGGAGCCGCAGGGCAGAGCGCTCCTGCTTGAGGGCATCGACGGACTCTACGACAGATGCCGCAGATGATCTGGTCATGTTTGATACCTCGAAAGAAAGCTTGCGTTTGGCGGGTGAGGTAACCTGGGGGAAAAGTGAACGCTGTATTTATTCCGCACGTAAGAGACAGAATTGCTATGCTTATCGCATCTCGATGTTAACACCATACGACAATATGAAATCTCCCTGACAGTCGTGGTAGGGGGGTTGATGGCGAATACCCCTCACCGTCGAGGGATTTTGGCTAGAGGGCATGCATGCTAGGGTGAGATAAATATCCTATGACAATACCTCTCCGTGCCATCCCATCACACTAACCGTAAATGATCAAACATTCAGTGAGATTTCACTGCCATAGGAGAGCCGTACCAAGGATATAACGGGTTGTTAAATTCTCGACGTCCCTCAAATGCAGATACGTGAGGGGATTGAAGTCTGCCATGGTATACGTGGGTAAGCTAGACCCCAGTTAGCTACTATTTACAGGTAGGGGTTAAACAGTCGCACCTAGACTACCGTTTCTTTCCATTGCGGGCGAGCGGCGATCAGTGAGCGTATACATACGGGGATGAAATTGTGCGGCAACTCACCAATACCTTACTCATTTGTTTCGTGAGTCTGATTTAACGGGAAGTTATCCATTTTGAGACTTCGATGGTTGGGAATAGCTGGTACTCTCAGTCTTTCCCCCGAGCTCGATGGGCTCGTTGTCTAGCCTCATCAACGATGAGATGATGTGATGAGAAACATGGCCATAGACATGAGTCAGAATGTAGACAGCCCAGGTAGCTAGCAGGATGCGATGGTACCTCGCTTCTTGAAACCATCGAACGTCAGAGGTACAGTGTCAAATCGCGACGATAGGATTCAAATCCAGTAAGGAGTGAGATCTGGGTCTTGTATGATTTCGTACTCGAATCGTCCCGTCCGATGGACGCAAGCTGCAATTTGACGAATCAAGTAAATTCAGATAGCTGAGATTTTTGGGGTAAGGCCTTGCTGTCCTGTTATCAGTTTCTGAGAGTTAGAAGATCAAGTGTAGTGGTAGAAATCAGCGCGAGATAGGGACAGAAAACACTTCGCTTAAGAACACTGGCTGACCGCTTCTTGGGTTCCGTGAGAATCCCAGTGCCCGAATCAGAACTTTGCAGGGGCCTCTGTCTTCGTTTGGAAATCAAGTTTCTGGGGTCCCTTAGGAGGACCTTTACCCTGTATGCATCCTTGAGTATCATACCGGGTATTTATTTACGGGCACAATGAAGTATACGCTCCAGTCAATGGTGAGGCTGAACTCGTTGCAGCAGCTTGAGCAACTTTATGCAACCACATTGCGACAGTACCAACAACCGACACTCCGGGATCCATTCTTATCGTCAACGACGTAAGCTGGAAGGCAATATACCGAGCCGCACGCAGTCTTATGCCAACCGCCCATAGCTTTTCTTACAAAGAGTACTGGCTTGCTAAATGCGCATGAATACCGAAGGAAATCCCCAAGCCTGCGAACAGTGCGAAGGTGATGAAACCACTAACCTATTAATACAAAAAGTTTACACCGTTGAACTGTTCATGAATGGAACTCGGGGGAATGGGAAGTCCACCGTTTCCGGTATCTCCGTGTGTAGAATTGGCCCCTCTCGAGGCTTGACTGCTGAATCTTCTGATACATGAGATAATCCGGCGGGTTCGGGAATCTCTCAGCGTGGTCCGGGGACACTGTGCTTCGGATGCCCAATAGATCAGAATAAGCGGAGATACTAGCATTGCTTCTCCTTGTGACGATAGCGAGAAGGGAACGAACCACCGGCATAGGTTGTACACCATTGGCCCTTTCACACCAATTCATAAATTGCGATCGAGACTGATCCACTGAGGAGATCAAGCTGGTCAAGTCGTCCTGTGCTGTCAACAATAGTCTTTTGTGAAAGCGAGGTTTTGAGTGAGAGTAGGTTTCATGCCTGCTCTGGAGAGAAGGATAGATGGACTTGAAGCATTCTGAGGGCGTTGTACTTTGACTGTTCTGGTCAAATGTGTAGAACGAGTCTTCAAACAATGCAGAGTGCATATCCGGGTGGGCAAGACGTTGATTTCGTCTAGGTATCGGAGCGGCCAGAGTGACTATTCAGGAGCGGAAGTACACCTTGGTAGGTGGCATGAAAGCCCGAATGTGTGATCAATGCCTAAGCATTTTCAAAGGGAGAGAACAGAGCCGAGAGACAGGGGACTCGAAGTCACTCTCACGTATCGTTATCAATCATATGACATAAGTCACATCGGCAATTGTCACATCGCATAAGCTGGTGATCGCAAATCGCGCCCAATCGCCCCGTATTTCTTCACTGACACGAGACCCAGAAAAATCAATAGAAATAAATAACATATTTCCAAGCCCTTGAGTAGTTCTCGATACGAACTTCTGAAAATAAAACCTAACGAATCAAAAAGAGAAAAAGAAAGCAAAGCAAATCGACTACGAAAGGATGAAACCACAAAAAAACAAACATATTTCTATAACCATCTTTTGGGTAGAACGCAATGTGAGAGAGTAAGCAAGGCGAGAAGGGGGATAGAAGGGTCCGTCAGAAAACAAACCAACGTACGAAAAGCAGTACATATCAACAACGACTGTCCGAATTTCGGAGTCTCAGCAAACCAAACCAATATCAAACGAACCCCAGTCCAGCCCAAACCACAATCTACGNACACACCCCTTCAAACAATACCCTTAACCAACATNCCCTCCAACCGACAATACTCCGGCACAATCGCCGCATAAGTCAAAAACGCATCACTATCNGGTTCCGCCACTTTCGCCCAGCCAACTTGCGCTTCAGCATCAGCGGTATGTAAAGCCACAACCGGAGTCAACGGAGTAGGATTACTACCACCCGCACCCGAAGCGGAGGTGGCAGAATTCGCANTAGCGAGNGGTTGAGGTCCACCACCAGGTGTAGTTTGTCCATTCGATGCTGCACCGCTTCCTGGTCCGGGACTGAGGTTACCGATACCTAAACCTGACATGCTCATGCTTAATGAGCTAATGTCCGGTGTCGTATAGGCTGAAGAAGGATTGATTCCGCCTAGTGAAGATGTGCTTGAAGAAAGGGTATCGATCGTTGAACTAGTCTGCGTTCGCATTCTCCCTGTCATAGGATCATACAACGGCGACGAAGCAGGCCCAACGACTGATTCAAATCCTTGTGGTGGTGATATCGGCGAAGATAGATGAGCTCCCATAGCCATAATCGCTGGATCATGAACACCTGCACCCAAACCCCCAAACGCGCCATTATTCGGGTTGGCAATAACCGGTGATGTAGGCAACAAATCCTCTTCATCTTCTTCAAACACNGTCGCNCCAACNCCNGAACGNGCACCAAANGGAGTACTNGTCCCACTATTAGCACCACTCCCNGGACCAGCTGTNGTCCCAGTTGCNCCAGAACCGACGTTCANTCCAACACCCGCAGCACCNGCTACTAACCCTAATAACCCCGACGCAGCACCTCCNCTCATTGAAGANGCTGAAGCTGCCAAGCCGACGGGTAATGGTCCCACATGCGTACGCAAAGGTACACCACCAGTAGCGATCCATCTCTTCTGCAACAACCTACGAATCTCATCTTCAAACACTCCTAACCCACGACCACTACCACCAGACGAACCACCAGCGACACCAATCGACCCCGAAGCACGACAGACCACCCCCACTAGCCCATTCACGTCCCCAAACCCATCTCGCTACATACGCCCCTCCTAGTGCAGCACGACCGGGGAATCCGGACACAGGTGTATTTCTATGCGGCACGATTTGCGCGGAATCGACTTGAGAGCTGGGGACGTATACTGGGGCGTTAAATACGTCTCCTACGAGGTTGGATACGGAGGGGAAGTTGGCTGCGGCTCCGGTGGAAATGATGCGCGATGGGAGAGGCGTGTGATCATATGGATCAAAAGGTATTCCAAGTGCCGAATTTGCTATGACACTCGAAGTTGCGGGTGCTGTAGAAGTATTAACAGTAGACGATGGAGTGGAACTTCTAGCAATGAATGGTGGTGGTGTACCGGCACCGCCAGAATTAGGGTTGGATGTGACGTTGACGCGTCGTTGAGAGGCAGACCCCAGGACACCTGTTCCTAGCATTCGTGACCATTTGACGCGGAAGGAAAGGATTTGAGATTCGACGAGACATCGAGGATTAGCTCGAAGGTCACGGAATTCGTTGACTTTAATTCCGGTTTCGAAGCGATAAACGCCTTTTACATGGGAGTAGGGGTAGGCATCGGCTTGGAGGTGCCAGAAGGAGAAGAGTTTATCGTCGAGGCTGGATGATGTGGCACCGACACAAAGCAGAAGGGGACAATGCGAGATCGCAGGCCATGGGGAGGTTTATGACGGGAAAGGTATAGTCGAGAAAGACATCGTCGCGGAGTTGGAAAAAAAACAAGATCGAGGGTACCAATGATCGAAGATTCAGGTGATCGAGGGTATGCGTCATCGAGGCCGCGGAACAAAACGTGATAATTGATTAGAATGTAGAACGATCGGGGCGAATACCAAAATTGAATTACACAGGGATCAGTTGAAATTGCAAATTAGTTCGAAATAGTAAGTTCCACACACCCTATAGATCCGCCTGGAGGTACGATGGCAACCAAACGATCAAACGCGCTCCAGCTTTTGGTATACATGTCGCGCACCAGTGCGCGCGGAACATCCGCGTTCCTAATCGGGTAGAAAGTTCAGAATTTGGCTTTTTGGTGTAGGGAGTGTTACAGACCTGTTGCAGAGGGCGGCGATGTATCGCCTCTTCTCACCAGAATCCTGAGCGGGATGTGGGAATAGATTATACAGACGAGTAGGGATATAGTGTTGTGCTGGGGTAAGTAACATATCCATTGGACCAAAAGAAACTATTGCATCGTTGGGAGATGGGCAAAGAGAGAGATAAGTGGCTAAGTAATCTGATGTGAATGAGGCCACGATGGTATCTTTGATTGTCATTCGAACGGATCAGTGAGATTCGTAAAATGGTGGCGGTGGAACTAACCAGGATCAAAGCGATAGCGCTCCACAAGGTATCTCGAAACATTTCCAGCACGCCGTCCGCCACCGGTGGTATCAACGTCGCCAAGCCATCCTCGAACACGTCTTCCTTCTTCCCGACTTCCTCCAACGATATCCAAAATTCCTTCGTCCCAATGGCTCGGCGTTCCAGGCGTAGTGGAATGAACCCACATGCCAGTCGCACAAGCTTCGGCTTCACCCATAGGTATCCATTTTCCAGTCAAAAGACTGCAAAGAAAAGCGCTAGCGAGCTGGATTCTTCCGGTACGGGCCCAGACTTCCTGCTGCCAAGTTTCTCGTACACGCAGGAGCTGAGCGGCGACCATAGACGGCGTCGCGGCCGTCCCCACACGAGAAGCCATATGTTCCGCTCCTCCAAGAAGATTTTCAATGATGAGAGCATGAGATTGCGATGCGGTATCTTGCGAGATTGGGGTATTTGGTAGAGAAAAGGTATGCTTTGAAAAATGCGATTGAAATGGGAGACTGGGGTCGAGAGATGATAGAGATGGGACTGTTGTGGATTTCCACCAGACCAAGGCGTGCTGCGCCGCACCACCAATTGACTTTATCCTTGATAAATCGTGGTTTCTAGAGAGTTTTTGCAGGAGGGTATCTGAAAAGTAAATGTCACGTGTGAGTTAGATCGAAGAAATAAATAGCACCCCAAGAGAGGAGAAATTGAAATTCGTACTGCAGAACAACTGGAGACTCACCGAGGCCTTTGATCCACATTTCTACTGGCGTTGTGTATGCCTCGCCTGGCGTCGTGAAGATTCCGCCCTGTGTCCTGAGATCGCAGATAGATCGGGTTAGAGCGCCCAGGAATACTCCAAATAGACGCGGAGAACGCACTGGTACTCGGAGAGTTCTGTATCGAAATCGACATTCTCTACGCCAACAAGCTCTAGACTCTCGTCGACGATGGACGCGCGTAATTGGTCCGTCGAAAGCTCGATGCCCAGGAATAGGGCTGGCCCGGATTTTGGTACCGGCATTGGGCTAGAAGCGGAATCTAGGAGAATAAAACTGTAGGCTCAAACTGGGGAACTACAGGCCGATCAGACCTGGGCAGGAACAGGTGTCTATGAAGAGTTTCCTGGCGTAGAGGATAGCTGGAAGAAAAAGATGGACGTCTGCTAGCTTTCTCACCCTGTCCGCCAGCTCCTCCTTCCTCATCATCACCGGCTGATGTAATCATCCCCTTTCGGCTCAGGGACCTTCAATTTCTATCCACAGCTCAGTAAGTGTTTGTGATATCATATCAAGCGCTGAGGCTGGTTCATTTTAACCATTGGACACAATCTTTTACTTGGAGATTTCAAATCAGCCACAGATAGTCCCTCACATAAAATTCAATTTCGCCTTGAAGTCGGAAGCCCCAGCAACTTATCTCCCCTCCATACATTCCCGAGGCCAGACCCATGAACCTTGAGAAGGTCCCCGATGACATCCGTTGTCTACCGGTCAAGGTAGCAGAAATGTAGCCTACTTATCCATGGAAACTGCTCATGGCATCGGATATTTCACAGGACTTGACGCATCGCGTCTATTGCGGCGATCTGGCGAAAGTAAATGATCCTGAACACAGGGGCGGTTATGCCGATGTTTTTATCGGAAGTCTCAAGAGGACAGCTGATACGAGAGAGCGAGTGAGTGACATGAACCTCAGATATCCCCCGGGGGTCTCACTAATTCTAATCAGGTCGCAGTCAAGGTCCTTCGACCGAATGAACAGCGTAAGAATGTAAAGGAGCTTGAGAGCGTGAGTTTCATACCCTTCATATCTCACTCGCTATCATGTAAAATTTCCTTCAGGCCACTACTCGAGAGGCAAAAATCTGGCAGCAGCTTGACCATCCGAATGTCCTGAAGTTCCTCGGGTTAGGTATTCACTTCGGATACAGGGGGATTCCAGTCCTTATATCACCGTGGTGCGATAACGGGACAGTCTTAGAGTATCTCAGGACTCATTTGAGCCTCGACACGAGGTTAAGCATAGTGCGTTCATTATATCAAATGCAGCCAACCGTGACCTAAACTCGACCCCACTTAAAGATTCATGGTGCAGCCAAAGGACTGCTCTATCTTCACAATCAGGACGTTATTCACGGGGACGTCAAACCGGTTAGCTACAGAGCTTCTGCATAATCTATTTAATCGCTAACTCGTTGACCAAATCCTTGCTTCAGTCTAATATTCTGATTGACGATGATGGTCAGCCACTACTGTGTGACTTTGGCCAATCCTACCTCCTGCATTCTGTAGATAGCTTACCCGAGCCTGCCGGGACAATTCGCTACCAGTCACCCGAAGCCTTCCGAGAGGAACGAAGGTGTACCAAACCGGGGGACGTATACTCATTCGGTCTCACCTGCTTTGAGGTGAATTCGTTTCAGCCAGAAGGCGACACCAATTACATAATATCTCTTTAGATCCTCACAGGACTACCACCATTTCCCGAACTCGCCACGGATGTTCAGATCATGGGTCGCATGGCACAAGAACAATACTATAAACTGCCTCGCCCAGATGCACCATCTCCGGAAGCTGCCCTCTACGACAATGTATTGGAGAAATGCTGGATGGATAGTCCTCTGGTGCGGCCAAGTATGCTGGAAGTAGCACGAGCACTCGAAGCCACGGAGCTTCTACCTGAAGCGAATAGGGTTGTTGCTGAAAAATCTGAGCTGCCCGATCAAAAGCGACATAATGTCGAGGTCACTGAGTCTCCATTCCCTCTGGATATGTACGGAGCATACTTAGCTCTTGCTTAGCCCTGCCCTTCTGCGTCGGACACTGACTCATTTTTAGGGGAAAAAACTATCGTTTTGTTTGTGACCCGAATGGCTCAGCACGACTCGGGGGTATTGGTGGATTTGCTGATGTATATCGCGGAGTGTATGTGGCGGAAGGGCGTATATGGCTTGAGGTGAGTATTTCTTCAACAAAAGGCAATACTCTAATCGGACGTTATCAGGTTGCTATCAAGGTTCTTCGCGTAGCAGTTTCTGATCGCACTTCCGAAGAGGTGGCTCGAAAGGTAAGGATACTTTTGACGCTCATATGGCCTTACATACTAACAGAGGTTAGCATCTCATACGTGAAGTATTGGTTTGGCAAAAGCTAAAACACCCGAACATCCTTCCATTCATTGGTTTAGCCTTTAATCTAGGACGACCGGCTAAGTTTCCAGCTCTCGTATCTCGCTGGTGTGGCAATGGTGACATGATGCAATACCTGAAATCAAATCCTAGCTATGACCAAAAATTGGCCACGGTGGGCTTCTT
This sequence comes from Leucocoprinus birnbaumii, assembly GCA_027627405.1. Taxonomy (NCBI): domain Eukaryota; kingdom Fungi; phylum Basidiomycota; class Agaricomycetes; order Agaricales; family Agaricaceae; genus Leucocoprinus; species Leucocoprinus birnbaumii. The sequence goes on along the minus strand of JANIEX010000014.1, from coordinate 17,741 downwards.
TATCCCCCTAGTAATGTGCAGGTTACTCAGCTCGGCACTCAAAGATTAACGGCGTAGCCCGAGGGTTATGGTACCTTCACTCTCAGCAGGTTGTACACGGAGACATTAAACCCGTAAATATATGTATTCATTGTTACTCTTGTTTAAACTCACTGGACTTTCAGGGTAATATACTGGTTTATCGCGATGGACGACCACTTCTCTGCGACTTCGGACAATCCTCTATCATGAACGTCAGAGGGTTTACGACACGGGCTGCTGGTGCCTTTCGTTATCAAGCTCCCGAGCTACTTCTAAACGATTATCAGAGGAAAACCTACAACATGGATGTCTACTCATTCGGAATGACCTGTTCGGAGGTGAGTTTCCTCATATTCATGTAGGAATACTTCCTCACAAACCACCCAAAGATATGGACTGGTCAAAAACCATTTACATCCATGACGACAGACGCGCAAGTTGCCATTGCAATACTTCAAGGTTCAATACCAACCCACCCCATACTTCCCAGTGGCATTGAATCTGACCTACTTTGGAATGTTTTTATAAAGTGCTGGGGACAGGAAGCTATTAATCGGCCGTCAATGGAGGCGGTGATACGGATGCTGAGGAGTATCGGGGAAAGCTCTAGCGCCATGATTTCAGGTAATGTTGTTTGATCGTAGTTCGCCGATACAGATGGTTTGTTCAAGTTAAAACTTTATTAATCCAATGTTCATTCTTGGTATAGAATTATCCTTGTAACCAGCATCGTAAAAATGATAGCGAGTAACGCGTTCCGGATTTACGCTTATATAGCTGTACATGACTTGCCTTGACCTCCGGCCAGTGGCTTGCCACAGATGCGCATCTCCTTCGCTTGGCATCGTGACTGTAGAAGCACAGGGGAGTCTGTATCCTTAACTGGAGGGTCGAGTGCTCTTCAGGTACCAAATATGCGAGGACGCTATGTCTATCGCTACATCTCCTCGAGCTCACTACCACACTCTCTTAATGAGGTATGTTTTCAGTGTGACCGGCTGGTAAACTGCAACCTCTTCCAAGGATTACTCTGGCTAGCATGCCGACAAGCCGCCTGTACCTCTATGTCTCTAGGCGACACATTTTTCTATCCTCAAGGTACCTTGTTTCTCTTGCTCCTCAAGCAATCCCAAAGCCCAGCTAACCACCGACTCAAACTAGCAACAGAGTCCCATGGCGCTTTTGATATATTTACGACTTGATATGTTTAGGTCCCGTGAGAATCTAGTAGCAGGCATCTTCTAGCCCTGATGGTTCTCGCAAGCCTCACCACATCTCATCGACTCCATCATGCTCAACATATTCAAAGCACTGAAGGCTACCACCGGAATTCGGAAGTCGCAGGCCGCTAAACATCGATCACCTATAGCTCATGGGATCCTCACCGGTGCTCACGATTTCACAGTCCAAAACTCGACCATTACGTTTGTACAGCTGGATAGTGATTCTCGTCAGAGCCTAGAAAGACCCTTGCGTGACCCTATTAGTAGTTTGCAGAGTTTCAACAGCCAAGGATCAGGTAAGTTTTTTGGTTACCATCAGTCTAAGCATTACCAGTGTTTAACAGAGATGGACTGCCTCGTCAACCACCGCCCTTAGCATTCATTGTTCTTTCGCAGAAACGAGTTCCTGGTGCCGAGCTATTCTCGCAAGAACGCCAATACGCTCCTCGATGTCATCCTGATACACGCATCGAGCTCCGAGAGATGCTCGTCAAATGGCTGTCGGACGCCAAACGACTCTGGAACTTCTTATGGCTTTCGGGCCCAGCGGGAGTTGGCAAATCGGCTGTCGCGCAGACTTTTGCCGAGTACTGTGACGCTCAGGGGTACATTAGGGCCTGCTACTTCTTTTCCAAGCCACAGCAGCGCACAAGCATCAGTGGCCTCGTCGCAACCATTGCTTGCCAATTTGCATCTCAGAGCGTTGCTTATAACCACTACATTACACATTCCCTATCCTTCGATCCCTTCATTCTAGATCAGACATTGCGGATACAGTTTAACAAGCTCATAATAGAGCCTCTGAACGCTCTCTCTGCCGTTTCGGAAACCTCCAAGCCATTTGTCATCATCATCGATGGTTTGGATGAATGTGATGATGCATTCCTCCAGTGCGAATTGATAGAACTTATTGGTCGCTCTGTGGAAGCTTATGGCCTCAATCGAAGGGCCCCGCTGTTATGGCTCGCATGCAGCCGCCCTGAGTGGCATATAAAACGTTGCTTTGCGATGGCGAACCCCGTCATGCAGTGTGGTCCTGTGAAGATGACCTGTGATGCCAGCAAGGATCTGCATGACGTATACTGCATTCTGAAGGATGGTTTGCAGAAGGTACATGAGGAATCAAGTTGGGATACATCTTTCAAGAGTCGTGCATTGGTGCTAGTATGGCCTCCAGAACCCAAGCTTCAGCGCCTTTCAGGGATGGTTGGAGGACTTCCGGTTCTGGCGTCCACTGTTATCAAATTCATTGGTGATGGCACTGGAACACCTGAGTTGAAGCTAGATGTCTGCCTTTCATACCTAGAGGCAGTCGGACAACCCAGCGAAACCAATCCGCTCGAGGGCCTTGATACTATTTACCTCCATATCATCCGTTCTGTTCCCCGATCACTCTATCCCACCACTCAGTTGATCCTTGGATTCTACATATATTCCGGCCTTCGGTGGAGTACATCCGATGTCGGGCGATTTCTTTGTCTGAGCAAGGACATGTTTTACCTGGCACTTCGACAACTACACTCGGTTCTCGACATTCCCATTCATGACCTGGCTCTCACAAAGCCCCTGATGTTCTTCCATAAATCGTTCCAAGATTTCCTTCAGGATCCTACGCGATCCAGATCCACGCTCTTGACCAGGAGAGATGTCGTTATGATACGAGACTACTATCGCTGCGTTGGTATAACCACTTCCTTCAGGAGAACTGCGACCTCGAAGGTGAGCACTACAACATCCGGCACTACTTGCCTATCTGACTCCTTATTGAGTTTGTTCAATCTCTTCGGAAACCAAGTTCTTACTTGGTAGCATGCCTGACCATGCTTGGGGTGAGGCGCAAGGGTCTTACGATCACAGCTTCAAGAATTTCATCAATCCTCTGTGCTGGAAGGGCTGGTGTGACGCAGAAAGACCCCATATCATTTCGGAGCTAGAAAATTTTGACTTTTTGTCATCTTGGCGACTTCTGCCACGAGCAGAAGATCATAAGCGCCTTCTTACGCTTCTTAGAGTGGCTTGCCAAGGGCCAGAGTGACCTCGTTCGGTTTAGCGCGTCATCAGAGTGGGACATACTTCTAGCTGAGCAGTTGTGCGAAATGTCCGAACTCCCTCTCCTCGAGTCCTTTCCTAGCGACTTCATCCGTGAAGATCGAGAAGTTTGGTTTATTTCCTCTCATAGACATCCGGATTTTATTCCCTCAATGGAAACATTACTCATGGTCGCGTGGCTCGGGAAGAAAGAGCGGACTGTGTTGGCTTTAATAGTATGATGTTTGAACTCTGTGATAACATGATTACTTCACTTTTTCAATCGTGCACCGTGCCGCGCCAATTGGGAGGAATGAGTGTCTCTGAAGAGCTTCAACGAGTGTCCTCGGATCACTACTCAAACCTCATCTCCTTGCAACATGGTAGATAAGACGACTACAGCTCTCGGAAGTTACTTAATAAAAGCACAGCTAAAATTGTGCGCCCAAAGATCCCTCCCTTTGATGGAGTGCAAACATTATAATCTTGATTCATTGCAATGAAGTCCTCGCAAGGGGGGACAATGAATCAAAGCCCCGGAAGAAATAAGGATTCACCCACAAGGAAGTTCCTGTTTGATTGATTCGAAGTTTCCCCTGAAGCCTATAAGTAATAAATAAGTCGCCGTACGAATCATTCAAACTTGAAAGCAAGTGAAATGCCACTATCTATCCATCAATGGTAGATCACCCTCCCAACGACCGCCGTAGGTTTCCTCTATAGTGGAGCACAGTGCGAGGTCGACTCCTCCACTGAGCAGCGCAACAGTCATGACTAACATCTGATTCAGGAACAAGGAGATAGCCTCACGGCACTGAATACTAAGAACATCAGTCTGTGAACGTGTTGGGTTATTGCTTGGAAACGAAGAACCAGCTGATCACACACGGTGATGTCCCGACAGATATACAACTGTGAATCTTCCTACACCATTTTCTCAGAGTTACTGGAACTGCGAAAGCCGGATTTCCGCCATCAGTCATGTAAGCCAGAAGATAAGTCATTTCACAATTCGTCGCATGGATTCATGCACAATCAACGCCAATGTTGGCCCATCTAGAAATTACGCCAAGTGGTCTAACGTACCGTCCATCTAGACTGAGGCAAGCCAATCGTTCGGCGGTTGACGAAGCCTTGCGGATGAGATATTGTCACCTTCGAGTACTGTATCTCTCAAAGGCTCTCCACCGTTGCTCTCTTTACGTCATGTTTCCGAGTGGCCGCCTATGAGAGAGGTAGCGACATTCAGGATAGCTCATGCCGAGCGGGCATGACGGTGCTGGAGCCGCTGGAACTCATGTTGTTCAATTACGCAGGCGGAACATCGTCCGCAGCTCAGAGTCATCGTCGAACGAGTTGCTTTACTCCATCATCACATCGATGCCTCATCCCTGAAGAGCCCTCTTGTGGAATAGACTGAAAAATAGCCACGGGTCAGTTTGAGGAAATCATTCACTGTCTTGCACTCATGCCACACTCGACGTATACCTGCTAGATCCCCCAGATTTTCGTAACGGCTCCTGTATTGTAGTTCAGGCTCGGGTGGTTACATCGCGGAAGGCGGACTTGTGAGTGAACCGAGAACTCCGTGCAAGTCTCTTAGTAGAGTCACGCTTGAAGGCATAAATAAACAGGAACAAATACCAATCAAAGCTTCCGGCACGAGCCGATAATATATCTTTCTCCACACGAATTGTGTAATAGACTTGAAGGCTCTTCCTCCGGGTTTTCTGTTGTTTCGAAGTCAACGACGCTGGAGAACTAGTCAACAAACGCAGCTATCTGGCGAACTTCTCTTGAACGACTCAATACCTCTTCGGGCGCGATGCAAGTTCGGCCTTCATGATTCGCTTGATGATTGATTGCTTCGACCCTCGCATGTGCCCTGGTCATGACGCGAGCTAGTGTCATTCGCAAGTCATCCGCCACCCGGAATTAGACGTCCTTCGGCTCCAGAACAAACACCCTCCCGCTAGCTTTATTCATATTCGGTCCTCCTGGTCTGTGCGTGGCGCCATTCCATGAGCACGTTGGCCGCCAACCTACCCTTTTCGTTCAAACGTCCTCCTAAAATAGCCAGACCCTCAGTTCATCAAATTTATCCATGAAAAAATGACGGCGGCCCAACGACTTCGTCCAGACCACGCCGAAAATCGTTTTGATGGCTGAGATCCACGATGGATTCGCGCATCCTCGGCCCTTAGTAGGCTTTTGCTCGATGACGTACTAAATCCTTCAGAACCTTCTCCATGACATAAACAACAACTTCACCCGTCGCCTTCTGGCGTATAAAAGCCTCGTTGGGAAGCAGTTCGCTGCTCAGGTCCTCGTCCTTCTTCCCCATCGTCTAACCCCGTTCTCCTCTCAGAGGTTTTGCCTGTGATCAAAGCTCGACTATCACGATGTCCGCTCAAATTGTTTCCGGTCAGACTTACAAGATAACCAATGTCAAGTCTGGCAATGTTGTCGACTTGTCCGGTCTTGACAACCATACGAGTAAGTGGCAGCGGAGAAACCTCTGTAAACATTGTTGACGATTCTCTTAAGTCATTGGTTACCCTTACCACTCGGGTAAGAACCAACAGTGGAAATTTGAGTGGGTCGGCGATGCTTGGACCATCCAATCGGTATCCTCTGGTCAGTACATAGGCACCGAGGGATCCAACTTCGCCAATGGGACCCAGCTTGTCTCTGTGACTTCACCCTTCAAATGGGACATTTGGCATGACGAAGCCAACCAGAATGCATTCCGGTGAGTGTCAGCTTTGTTCCTCCCACTCGTTCTTCCTTCTCGATATCTGTGGCGGTTCATGCCCTTGTCGGCGGGAGAAGGGTTCTCGAAGTGTGCATCTCAGCGTGAAGCTTTGTTCGGTATACTTGCTATGATGCTTCTGGACCCGTTTCGCGTCATTTCACGCCATGAAATGCCAACCATTGACATCCACGGCTTTGTACTTTCATTGTTCCGACCTTCCGATTTTTTTCTGCTTCTTTCATGACGGTCTTCTCTCGTTGCTTTCATTCCTAGTTGATTTACGTAAACTTCTGATGTCATTGCCCCCGCCATTCTGTGACGTTTTAATTACATTTTGACGTGTTCCCACGCCCCGCGGCAATGCTAACCTATTTTGTCCTCGTAGATTCTACATCCACGACACCCGCTTCAACTGGGACTCGAGCGATTATGGCGACACCACCCCAGGAAGGCACATCATCCTGTGGACTAACTGGTCTGGTGTCCACCAGACCTGGACCGTTGATGCTCGTAAGTCCCGTCTCCCATGCATCCGAACTGAACGAACTGAATGTGGTCCTTGTAGCCTGAACGTGCAGTTAAGGAAAGCACGTTATACCCCCAGCTTTCGTTGGACTTCACTCCTTTGTCTGGATGTGTCTTCAATTCGGAACACCTGTTCGAACAATTTACCTCCCGTAACGATCTATCATGAACCATCTTCTTCACTGTACTTAACCTCTTAGTATCATTGTTGTATTCGCTCCTTCATTTGTTGTTATGTTGTAGGTGTTGATTATTCCTGTCAATATATGACTCTCCTTTGTATTCCACCTTACCTTCGTGTGCGACTTGCTTGTGGTATCGTCGTGTATGAGCAATTCAAATTCGCCATTGTCGCAGATTAATGACTTTTAATCAAGGTAACCGCCGTTGCAAGGAGCTCTCAATATAACCCTTTGCCCTAATATCCAGCCTACGATTAAGCCCAACGTCGAACGCGCGAGCCAAACTGAAACCTCGAACACCAACCTCAATGCCGCCCATGTGCCGTTTTCGTTGTCGACGTCTCGGAACCAAACGGGTGGCCGGAAGGGTTGCACAACACGTGTGCCACCAGACTTACGAGTGGAAGTCTGGCCCAGGAACAAGAATGAAATAGAGTCATCATGACAGTTTCATGCATGATCGGCGCGTGGACATGTGGAGTACGCGTGGCGTCCCGCCACTTACTGGGGATCATATCAGAAGCCCTCTAGGTTAGTAGGTTTCTAGTGCGCGCCTCTCGATAATTCTTGTTCTTGTGCGTTCTCACTGGCTTGGTCTCGTCATTGTTGAGGGAATGGGGAAGAATTTCTTCAAGTGACTCCTATTCCCTGAGGCGTGGCACATTTGGCCTGGAAGTGCTGTAATTTCGTGTCTGGATAATGGACGAATAAACTTCGAATCGCCCATGCCGTTTCAAGTTCAGAACACCACCTCGCGGAAGTACGCACGCTCTATGCACGCTCTCCTGGGCTTCAATCAAGAATGCCGTTGACACTACAGACTCCTTACGTTGATGACTTCCCAGTCTAACCCGAACATAGAGAAATAGAGAAATCCGAAGCTTCGGGATATCCTTGTCTGGATGAACTTAACGTCATCTGCCTCACACTTAGATAAATGACCAGTGAGGAGACGCTCGAGTCAGCAGTGACCTTGCAAGACTCGCAAGCATAATGCACCCTATAGATGGCATCGGGCCGTAGTACGAAAGCCACGAAATATTGCATCGTTTAGCCACCAGTTAACTGCCTTTTCGGGGGTCTCGGGAAAAACGGCAACTTGTTCTCGACTGTGGTGGAGGACTCGGCCGTTATTTATACTCATCATCACTAGTGTGCCGTTTATCTCCTCACCGGTTATCAATCCACTGAAGCGATAGGGGCGAGTACATGCCGAAGCCATGCGATCACCCCTATATACCCAAGCACGCAACGGCTTCATGAGAGTCTAGGTGGGCTCTAGAACATGTTTGGTTTGGTGGAAGGGGGTGTTGCGGAGGGGCTTTGTTTGTTTATTCTTTACTAGGCTCAGGCTTACTACAATCAGATACGTCCCGGATCGAGAGAACAAGCGACGGGTCTGCGAATCGAGAACTATGTCGCACGACGAGACGGGCATCGATCACGTCGATAGTGTTCGAAAAACTGATTAAATCGAGAGCCGACACGGAAGCCAGGCCTGCTATGTTCTGATAAAGGGAGATCTTAGCCAGGTCTTTGACCTGACGGATACGCAGAGCCGTGACCTTCCTTACTCCCGTGTACCTTGCCTGAGAGATACAGTAGCCCTCAATCAAGGCGATTAAGAATGAACCCAGAGAGTTCCAGATAAATTATATAACAAGAAGCTCGTCAGGAAGTAATGCAGATTAGGTGATGACTAGAGATAAAATGTCGATGAAACGTTTTGATACACGGATTAAGCCGAAGGGTGAGTAAGGATAGTTCCAGGAGACACCATGTTCTTCTCGCACATCGCGATTTGCTGGACCACTTCCTGGATATCTGGTCGAGCCTCTGGAGTCAAATTCCAGCAGCTCTCTAAAATTGGCCAAAGTGCGTCGGTCTTAGGCGGGACCGGTTCTGGAATAATCGGCTGGAGACTGCGTAGGATAATTGCTCTCATGAGAATGTTCTCGTGCTCGATGTGATTGTAGGGCCGAACGCCAGCCAAAATCTGGCATACTGGTCAGGAATGATGCACATCTCATCTAAAAAAAGTATATACCTCGAACGAGGTAAGCCCATATGCGCAGACGTCCATACGCATATCCGTACCCTCTGATTCAAAGAATTCCGGGGCTTGATAACGAACTGATCCAGCGGGCTTGGTCGTGAAACCATGGAGACAAAGAATCTTGGAACGTCCAAAGTCACACAACAAAGGCTGACCGTCATCGCTGATCAGAATGTTGTTCTGTAATGTAGTGGGAAATGGTTAACGATGAGTAGTATCTGCAACGACTTAGTATACGTACAGGTTTGAGGTCGCCATGAATGATCCCCTGTTTGTGAAGGTACTCGAGGCCGGAGGCAACGCCCATTATCTGTTTGGACATGTGAGGGGCTGATAGTTCGACATGAACATCTACGGCACCCACCAAGTGAACCCGAACCTCAGGGCCAGGACGATGTGTTTTGACGTACATCGATATCGTGCCAAGGTTGCAGTAGGGAGATATCAATGCTGGGCAATTTCCAACTCGTCCGAGATCACTGGCGAGGCCTAGAAATGGGAGAACGTTTTTGTGCTTGAGCTTGTGCCAGACGATCGCTTCTCGAACAAGGTAGGTTCTTTTTAAACAAACCATGGATTAGGGTAATGATCACGCGAGGATGTTATATAGACCAAACCTTGTCTTCTTGATACTTTCTGGATCTTCGATCAGTGTTCGTAGAACTTTAATAGCGACCTGCAAAGTTTAGTCAAGAAACAGTTGTGATGCTATTGCTAGACGAGTATACCTTAATTGATGTACTTTCATTCTTCGACATGTGGCCGATGAAAACGTCTGCATGTCCGCCGTATGTGGAGGAGAAGCCCGAGTCGCCTTCGCGCTTGACGCGACCGGTGAGATCCTGAAAGCGCAGTCAGCGATTTATCATCCACGAGACTGACGAAGACTTACAGGATAGCCTTGTTTTTCGAGCTCTTCTCCAGATGGAATCTTGCTCTCCATGGTGAATGTAGACTGTTGCTGTTGTGCAGTATCGCAGGAAGTGAGAAGTCGAAGCGAATGATGAGAAAGAAGGGCCCGACTTGTGAATGGAGATACCTGTATGAGTACGCCCCACTGGTTTTGGGTGTTTTATAGCTTCAACGCCATGAAGCACTCCGTTGTACATATGTTTTACACGAGTCGTTGCTTGGAATAGATTTGGACGACGTGTGCGTGCAGACTACAAGAAGAGACGCATAAGGTCCAATGCCTTTTTCCAGAAGATAGGTATTCTGTGAAGTCGTGCTCATCGAATGGTTGATCTGAAGGCCTCACAAGTTCAGCTACAGGCACGACTGTCGCCTGGACCAGCCTGCCACGAAACATTTGATTACGAGCTAGTTCCATCCTGATCTCGATCAGCAAACCACGGAATCGGCTCGTAGGCGCTTTACAGTGATTCTACTTGAAGATGCGAAGCGACAACATGGATATAAACACATTGCAAGGTGACGAAACAGAAATCTGTTTCGGGAGCCGCGGAACGGAGAGGGTATTGGTGTGTGCAACTTGCCAACATGAGACATGACCCCGGAATCTGGCTGTGAGTGACGATTCAGACGAAGGCCCTTCTGCAGAGGATTTGGAGCTCAAGCCGGGGTTTGATTCGGAGTGTCAATCGTGCTATTTNTAAAACTCCGATTTCTCTCAGCTCAAGTTATCCACCCGATCTTCCAGTCAGGGATGGTGTTTCTTGAGCGTAGGCACGATGCGCAGGGCTACATTTACATCCAAATTTGGTCTATTTTCTCATTCCAGGCGACCTGTGTTCTCTACTCCCCTTCAGGAATCACCTTCAGGCACTCACACCCCAGCAGCTAATCGGCTTCACACGATCATGCCATGAGCCTAGTATGGAAAGCGAGTAAACAGCATTCTGCGCCAATCGTGCTTAGATGCTCCTAGCACACCCGACATTCGTCACGTTTCGACATGCTACCTAGATTCAAGTACTATCTGAAAACCAAGCTAAGCGCCAGACCTACAAACACCTCTGAGATCCGGTCACCTCATGCCGAAGGCGTAGAGGATCGCAAGATTCATATGCTGAATCGTAAGTAGGGTCAACTGGCCTAAACATCGCATTTAATCTAGTCTATGAAGGGCATCGTCACAATCATATGAAACCTAAGCCTCTCGCAGGCGAATTGATCACACCAGCTCGACGCTCTTTGGACTCTCCTGATCGGTCAAACTTGGCAGCGATCCCTCTTCTTGATAGTTTCTCGTCGTTGGTTGCGCAAGGAGGGTTCTTTACAGGTGCTCAGAATATCGCGATCAACAATTCACCCATGATAGATAATTCTCAATACATCATAACTGGTCAACCGGGTGCGCCCATAATCATTATGCTTGTTGGCGATATCCAGTGCTCACAGCATGATATCTAGTCCTATTGCTTCTCAAGGGTGCGGGTACACCCGAGGCAGCCCTAGACGCTGGCGCTCGACATCCTCCACCTCGATGTCACCCAGGTACTCGAAAAACTATACATGAGAAGCTTTCGCGATGGCTCTTCGACCTCCTCTGCGAGCAAAGGATGATCTGGCTTTTTGGTCCGGCTGGAGTAGGGAAAACTGCTGTTGCTCAAACCTTTGCAGAGCTTGTGGAGGGAGAGGGTCGTCTCGCCGCTTCTTATTTCTTCTCGGGGACTACAGAGAAAAATCGCTCAGACCCGCTCCGTGTTGTTCCAACTCTCGCCTACCAGCTAGCGATCAATCATGAGCGCTATAGGCATCTGATCACGCAACGTCTAGCAAGTGATCCTTCGATTCTCGACGCCACGATCCACATCCAATTCCGAAAACTCATCGTTGAACCATTCCTCCACCTGGCCTCAGAAAACCGCCAACCATCTGATTCGTACGTGATTGTCCTCGATGGGCTCGATGAGTGCAGCAGCGATGGTGCTCAGTGTGAGCTAGTCGAGCTCATCAAAGATGCAGCCCAGAGAAAGGAGCTCCCCTTTATCTGGCTGCTCTGCAGTCGACCAGAGCGCCACCTTAAATACACCTTCTCACAGCTTGAATACGTTCAAGCGTGTCAATGGGAGGAACTCCTCATTGACAACGAAGTGCGCGCTGATGTCGAAGCATTTCTGAGGGATCACTTCAAGGAGATTTATGAGCGTTATCGTGACATTGTTATGATCGGTGATGACGGCACATGGCCTTCCCATGTCGACTTTCAAGCCATCCTAAAGGCGGTTGATGGATATTTTGTTTTTGCTTCTACCGTCGACAAGTTTATCGGTGATCCTGAGGCAGCAAACCCACAAGCTCAGCTAGCCATTTTACTGAGCACGCTCCAGGGTCTGAACGCCGTTGGTGTTAGTAATCCGCTGGAGGCCCTTGACGTCCTCTATTCCCGTATCCTTACAAAGGTTCCGGAGAGGAACCTTTCAACTGCTCTACAGATCCTCACAGTTCTTTCTCATAACCTGGAGGGAGTGTGTCATTTTGGCAACCAATCATTCACTGCTGAACAGCTCTGGCTCTTCCTTCGTATTGATCATGCCACCTTTTTTAGCTCCCTTCAAAGATTGCATTCGGTTGTAGACATCCCTCCCATCGAGGATGCCCCAAATACACCTCTACGCTTTTATCACAAATCCTTCTCCGATTACTTGACGAGCACATGGCGCTCGGGCAAGTTTTTCATTTCTCAGGAGTGGGCCTATCACACTCTGCTGGTTGGTAGCCTTCATTGGTACCAGATCATCCTCGAGTTTGAAAACCCATCTCGTAGGTTGATTTCAATTCAAAACACGGACTTCATGCTCAAGTCTCTCATCTTGCACCTTGTTAGGCCTTCACAGTGCAAAGCATCATAGTGCAGAACATATGATACAGCAATGGTTTGGCACGGACCCATCCAATATACCTCGCCCAGAACTTGACCTCTTTAAAGGAAAGCTACTGGAGAATCTAGAGTTTTCCAAAATAGGTGACGAGCACAAGTCTGATTTCTTTAGTGCACTTTCAGAGTTTTCCTTTAATCTCCTCGAGAATGAGGTTTCCGACTGGATGATTCTGGCGACTTTAGCGGTCAAACTAGTAAGTTACTCCAATCACCATCGGTCACATTTACTTCATCTGCTTACTATGTAGGGTCTGGATGAGACTTTGACAACCAAACACCCGGGTTTTATACGAACCCATATCAACGACAGTACGATTGATGCTATACTTCACCGCCAGCTCGTGCTTCTGACCAATGATAAACCGCCTAAACCGCTTGAACTCACTGTGAAGGATCCCATTGTATGTTACCATCCACCTTACTTATAAGGTACTAACGATTGGACTTCTAGGCCGCAATGGGTAATTTGTCTGTGCGGTATGTGATTGTTGGTCGAGGCGAGAAGTCGGCGCTTGCTTGTATTGGCCGTGGACTTGGCGAATGGTGGCTACAAGCAATATGGTTGAATACAGTAACGCCACCGACTACCCAGCAGATATCGCAGTACAAGTGGTGGCACAAGAGAATCACATTTTGACTGGTGGGCGGATGTAGACGAGTCTATGTAGTTCTTGATGTAGCTGCCACTAATGATCTTTCCGGGGAAAGATATGGCCTGAAGGAATTATCCGAGCAAGCACGTGGATATGCTGAATTGTGTCTACAATCTGATATCAGGAAGTTAATCTACGAATATCATACACCACGTTCTTCCGCCGTTCTACTGCCATCTCAGAAAGCCTCGCCATCTGAGTTGCTTGACGTGTTGAGCTTAGTACTTTGGCCAAAAACGATACTAATGAGAGTTCTGATGACTGTGAAGGCTTGTCAGCAATCACAATCGCAATTCTGCGTGTGTTACTATTGCCGCCGGGTGTCTGAGTGTAAGCTTTATTAACAATGGAGAACTTGCTCGTGATAGAAGATCAACCGTCGTCGAGTCAACGCAGGAATTATGCCTTTGGGATTTTCGAAAGAATGTTAAAATTCGGGCCTACAAAAGTTCTGTTGGCTCGGCATTTTGGTTCATAAGCTGCTTTGGCGGACGAAATGAACAGTTTGTTCTGAGTGGGAGTCAAGGTCAGTGATTTATTTGTCTGACCAGCAGAGGCTCACTGGTTTTGGCAGATAATAAAATATACATTTGGAACCATGAAACGGGTGCCTTGCTCCTTAGTCTATCGGGACATGAAGAGGGGAAAGTGCAGAGCAGTGGCGCCACACCTGACTGATGAATCAGTGTTTACATCATGCTCGGAAGATGGCACAGTGTGGGTATGGGAACTTTGCATTCCTGACCTCTAAGAGTCAAGGTTGTGTGTAACAAGAACTACAATAATAATTCCGCTAAAAGGTTGAATGATAGACCTATGGCACCGATGCAAATTGCCGTGCTAAGGGTGGAATGCTAGATGGTAGCGCAAAAGGATTAAGAGATTTAACACTCGAAGGTCACTGAGGTGCTTTCACACTCTGATTAGTGGGCAGCGATGTAGATGTGGCTCTTTAGTACCATTTGTGATTTGCTATCATTACCCAATAGAAACACCCGATCTTCCGAAAAGAGATGGACCCAGGGAGATATCCGAGAGAGCATCTGAGTGTGCTAAATCACGAAGCGTTGATATTGTCTGTGGTCTGACGGCCCGGGTACTAGAGGTCACGGAAGTATTTCCGCGCCTACACCTTGCTTGGCCTCCCACTGGCCTCCCGTTAATTTGCATGAAAATCTTGAGTGAAACATCTAACTCATTTGAGGTTCGAATTCACCAATGACGGCAGCTCTGACAGGGTATGTTACTGGAATTTGCAATTTACCCCTTTGCCGCTCGTTGCCAGCCGACCTTTGGTCGCTCGCTCCTTGCGGCTTGGGTCTCTCTTAGATTTGCAATTTCTGGTTCTGGTTTTATGTTGACTTGAACAGATTGCTGCTCCAATACCGTAAATGTTAAGGACTCTTGGGACTTATTGTTATTTTCAGAAGGCCGAAATCAATATATTTGGTTTTGTTATTTTTCGAGACCACAGACTTTTAGAATAAGCGAGGACCCTTTACTAGTATCAGCAGCGACATGACCTTGCCAAGCAAGGTGATCACGCACCACGTTCTTTCGCCATTTATCTCAGCTAGCTTCACATTCAAACTACTTGTCATATTTAACTTTGTACATGACCGGCAACATTTCTATCGAAAGTCCTAGATCCGATTGTGAAAGATTGACAGCGATTACAAGTACCATTCTACACGATCATAGCGATGAGGTTTGGGCTGTGGAGTGGAGTCACAATGGATTATATCTTGCATCTGGTGGAAGAGATAAAGTGGCTATTATATGGAAGGTTGCATATCAATTACTTTCCTGCCTAAGGGTCATTGATCAGCCTTGCGATAGACCTCAGATATTGGTGCTTCTTTGTCACACTGGGCCCCCTACCACTTTCTGAGGGGGCACGAGTATCCTGTTCCGATAATTAGCTGGTCTCCTAGCGATACCCAGATCCTCACTGGCTCAGAGCAACATATCAGGATATGGGATACCCAGGTCAGTGACGGCCTCCGTAGCAATTGCTTGGGAACTTTCAAATTCAAAATATCCAATGATAGGTCGGAACCTGCATTAAAGAGATCCGGGGAGCTCATAGCGAAGCAATAACAGCTCTCACCTGGTTCCCGGACGGGGACGTATTTCTCTCAGCTGGACTTGATGGGTGGATCAACGTCTGGGTGAGCTGCTTGTCCTGTGCATACAGAAATCGATGACACGGTGTTTATGACTGACTATCATGGACTCGAGGACATGGATGCTCGAAAGCGCAGCTCTTGGAAATGTCGTTTGCATATCTGTGATCTCACACTGACTCCTGATGCTTTGCACTTGGTGGTGATTGGCTTCCTGAAAGATCTAAAACTTGCCAACACTGGCAATAAACTTATTGTTTACGATATAGAAACGGGGCAAGCAGTTCAGTACGTCTTCACCTGGCTCAGTCTCATTAGAATATTTACGTCAGCCCCTTCAATATCCTTTAGAAATATTAACTTCGAGGGAGAACCTTTACGAGTATGTTTGTCAAGAATGTCACTACAAGGGGTCTTTACTACCTCGGGGCATCATGATGTAAGCTTTAGTTAAAGACATATAACTTACTCTAGACAGAAAACTGAGTGTCGTTGGATCAATTTAGGGGGTATACCTTTGGGATTTCCGAACCAACGCTAAAATTCGGACCTACAAAGGCCCGAGATTCTCGAGATGTGTGGTTGGAAGCTGTTTTGGTGGGCGAAATGAACAGTTTGTTCTGAGTGGGAGTGAAGGTTAGTGACTTCTTGCTGCAACCAGCAGAGGCTCACTATAGTCGGCAGATAGTAAAATATACATATGGGACCGTGAAACGGGTGTCTTGTCCCTTACTCTGTCGGCACATGGAGAAGGGTCAGTCAGCAGAGTGGCGTCACATCCGACTGATGAAGTGGTGTTCGCATCATGCTCAGACGATGGTACAGTGCGGGTATGGGAACTTCGCATGCCTGATCTCTAGGAATCAAGGTTGTCTGTAAGAGGAAGCACTAATGAGATTAATTTTGCTAAAAGGAGCGGGCTATGGTACCGATGCGGTTTGATGTACTAAGAGCGGAAAGCCAGACGGTAGCGTGAGAGAGTCAGCGTAGCTCAAAGCGTTGCTATGTTGTGCTGTTCAAGGCCTATTCAATCATGGCGTAATCCCATTGCTTTCTCCTCCTACCATGATTCGACTCGTTTGACCTCCTTCCCTCATGACAACTGGTCGAGACTCTTCACATAATGGACAGTATTGAGGAGACCTCAGCTCGATCCGACCAGGTACCAGGGACTACAAGAGTGACCCTCCTGGCTCACAGGGATATACCTATGCTTCACCTTGAGTGGGGTCTCGGCGGCTTGCACATCGCAGTCGCAACAGGTGGGGCAGCCATGATATGGAAGGTTGTAATACACCAAAACTCAACGCTATCTTCTCTGTGTTCAATACTTCTCATGGTACCTGAATCAGTGCTCTACGGACTCAGGGGATTCATCGGCGTCCTGGAGTCCTCACCGGTTGCTGGGAGAAGATCAATTCTTGACTCTGAATTATATCAGTTGATTTTCCTGTAGTTCCAGGATTGTCGAAGGAAGAAGCGCGCAGGGCGCGAGTGCGGGAACGCACGATGGTGGTGGTAACGGATAGATAGTTGTCGATAATAAATTTTACAGGAAAATCTAGAGTGATCCGCTGATCACATACCTAAACTAGTAAATGAGATATTGCAGTGTCATCTCTTGACAAGGATTCTCCTTGTCTCGGGCTCCGGGGCTACGCTATGGGATGCTCACAGTGTAAGGTTTCTCTAGAATGACCATCCACATGAAAGCTGACGGCCTAGATATACTGAGACAGGAGCCTGTATCTTAGCGGCATTGGAATACAAGGGATCAATATAATCTTTGCTATTGCAATGGTCAATAATGAAAAAGGGTTTATAACAGGCTCATTCCTAGGCGAGATTCTTCAATGGGTGAGTTTATTACGGTCTGCCTGATTCCCGTTGCCAAGATATTTTACCTCGCTGACCAACCCGCAATATTGTCTTTTAGACAGATAGTGGCAAACTGCATCAAGTTTGGCCTAAAACCGGTTCACAAATTTTGAGCATGGACACTAATGCAGACTTTTCAAGTTTGGTGGTGCTCTCACAGAGGGAAGGTCGGCGATGTCTCAAGAGTCTCTAAAGATAATTGTATATGATATCGACACGCAACAGGCAATCTCGTGAGTGTAATGCCGATAAGTTCCAAATTATTCAAAGCGAGATGTGTGCTGGAGAAATATAAGCATACAAGGATGGGTTCGGAATATCCGATGCTCGCAGTTGACCCAGTGTGCACTCGTAGATCTACACCCTAGTGACGTATTTTTCGCCCTCAGCTTGACCGGGATTGATCATCTCATTGAATGCCGTAGGGAGTATATCTATTGGACTTCCAGT